>OZ007570.1:10131449-10158949 GCA_963931925.1 Onchidella celtica
TATGTCCCATCAATTACCAAGGTTATGTCCCATCAGTTACTCAAACTAATTCCCATTGTGCTTCAAAGTAAAACTTGATTATTTATGCTTTTTCTGTATGTTCAAATGAATTTAGAAAAACATTGTTCCGTAACCCTGTTGGGTTTGTTTCACAAATTTTCCAGTTTCATTTTGCTATGTAAACAACATGTTTTTTGGTTTTTTTGTCCCATCAGTTACCAACTAAATTGAAAGCAATTGGAAAGTGTCACCTAAATCGTTATTATTTAAAACACACTCTTATCATTTCTGTAGATCATATATTGCAGAACTGCACACTCTTCTCAGCACTGCGAGAAACGTATTGACCCAAATATCAAACTCTATGGTGCTCTGCCAGAACGGCAGAAAACCGTAGATTTTCTTAAAAGAACAAATCTGCAGGTTTAGATTGGTGAACGAAAGAAGAAGAAGAATCATTTCTGTACCATTTTTCTGGAGGATTGACCAATCTATTTTGAAATAAAATGGTTGGTTATTTATTTAGTGATCTTTTCTTTCTTACAAAGTATTACAAAGTTAACGTGGAATGTCCCTGTAATGTAATGCAATGTAATCATTAACTTGTGTAGCGCTCAAATCTACAAAAATAAAAATAAAAAAATGATGTGCTCTAAGGCGCTGAACTAAAACTAAAAACAGGAAGGACATAAAATCAATTCGTCATGCTTCCACTCACACACATTAACAAAAAATTAACACTTGATCTACCCTCGTCCTCAAACCTGTGAGACCAAAATGGGACATCATTCAGTTTCAAAGAAAACAGGCCTAAACAATTCAGTTCTGGGCCTGTTTTTAAATGTAACGATGTTTTCGATTTTCACTTTTCCTGGTGTCAACGCTGATGTTGTTCCACAATTTAGGCCCATTAATAGAACAAAGCCTTTTGACCAAGTGACAATCTGACTGGGTGTGTCTCAAGAAGTTTCGCGTCTACTGGTCTTAAAGTGCGCGATGGCTGGTATTGTTCCACTAGTTCTGAGATATTCTGGGGCTAGCCAATTTAAACGTTTAGAATAAATGATGATTAAAGATGATGGTAATGATGATTGTGGGGATGTGAAAGAGAAAATAAACAATTGTTGTCCTAAACCCAAGCATGAAAAGAAGTCTAGGGACGACACATTTTTTGTTTCATCAGCGATTTCCTTCTTTGATGATCAGCTGTAATGTGATTCTCCCAGTAACTATGTCTTACTGGGCATGCACTGTTCCAGCGTTATAATGTTTTGCTTGGTAAATTATATTAAAATATTATGATACTGATTTGCTCATTACGTAACCCCCCCCCCCCCCCCAAATCACTCTTGTGCCATCCTTGTAGAGTAGCTTGGCGACAAATCTTTTTACACAGCTGGGGGGGGGGGTGGGATGGATGGATGGCTGGATGGATAGATGGATGGATGAATGAATGGATAGATCAATAATATTGATGGATGGAATGATGGATGGATAGATGGATCGGTGAACGGATGGATGGATGGATGGACGTACGGATAGATGAGTGGATGGACTGATGGGAGGATGGATGGATTGACGTATGGATGGAAGGATGGATAGATCTAGTGATGGCTAGATGAAAAGATGGGTGGATGGATAAATGGATGGATGGATGGATGGATGGATGGATAGATGGTTGGAGGCATGCATTCACAAACAACAGAAAGCACGAGCAGATACCGAAAGGGAATGCACACTTTTCCCGGCCTTTTTTTAAAAAAAAACCCACAACATCATGAATGAAACATAATAATGAATATACCCAGTGTGTCAATTTTTTCAATCTCTCAGCATGACGTTGATAGAATAACTTTAGGTTTAGCCTGAAACGTGTTGAATTTTTCACAATTCCAGAATTAGAGAATTGCCATAAAACTAAAGCGTCGGCATAATCTAACAGAAAACGGGCCTGATCGATCCCGATTCATTGGATTCCCACGGCAAACTGCATATCAATGCGCCCCCAGGGGCCAATCAGAACCCTAGACAATAGCCGCAATAATGGGGTGCCTCGACATTTAGTAATCTACCGTTGAAAGAGATCATAAAGCATGGCTCTCTTTGAAAGTTTTAGCGCAAACAGTGGCTTCGGATTTTTTTGGGGGGGGTAATTTGTTAGGAAATCATCTGTGGCAAGTCGAGCTGGTATATTGATGTGTAAGTGATGAGAGGAATCGAAATAATGTAAACGCTATGGGTGACCATTAGCTGAATGTTATGGTGAGCTGCTGGTTTTGATCTTGAGTAACATCATGTGTGACAGATTCAATGTGGTTGTTTGTGATGATGGGATAGATATTGTATTGGTGCGAACAGTTCCGGTTTGATGATTTTATATGGTGCCTTTATCTCTGTTTGTTTGTTTTTTTTATGTTGTTTTTGGATATCTGAGAGAGGGAGGGGTGGGATGACGAGTGGATGGATCGATGGATGGGTGGATGGGCGGATGGACAGGTGGATGGGTTGGTGGATTGATGGATGGATGGATGGATGGATGGATGGATGGATGGATGGATGGATGCGTGGATGGGTTGGTGGATTGATGGGTGGGTGGATGGGTGGATGGATGCGTGGGTGGGTTGGTGGATTGATGGGTGGGTGGATGGATGCGTGGATGGGTTGGTGGATTGATGGGTGGGTGGATGGGTGGATGGATGCGTGGATGGGTTGGTGGATTGATGGATGGATGGATGGATGGATGGATGGATGGATGGATGGATGGATGGATGGATGGATGGATGGATGGATGGATGGATGGATGGATGGATGGATGGATGGACGGATGGATGGGCTGTCTGATGAGATAAAGAACAGCAACATCCTATTGTATGACAGGCAGCGCTTGAACCTAATGAAACGATTGCAGTGCTTTTGAGAAGAAAAACTACACAGGAAGTATTTACACAATTCCACTTTTCTAAAAACGATATAATATTCACATCAACATGTTTACATGGGAAATACATGATGAGCTGAAGCACTGATGTATGAAGAGATGGGAACACGCTGCAGTCCCATGGGCAGCACATTGACGTGATAGAGGCTTAACATGTATCGAAATGGTAAAAGAAAAAAAACTTGCAAAGGATAAATTTGCAAAGTGCAGACAGCCTTAATCATTTCCAAATATATACTGCATTGTGCATGGAAATCACCAACCTCTTACACAGCATCAACAACCTGTACTATTGTTCTCTTGATGGGCCTAAATTGTGGAACAACATCAACCCTGACATCAGGAAAAGTGAAAACATCGTCATATTTAAAAAACAGGCTCAAAACTGAATTGTTTAGGGGCTGTTTTCTTTGAAACTGAATGATGTCCATCTTTGGTCTCAGAGGTTTGAGGATGAGAGTAGATCAAGTGTTTGTTAATACGAGTGGGCTGGAGCATGATGAATTGATCTTATGTTAACCCTGTTTCCAATTTTAGTCCAGCCCCTTATTCATAGTTTTTGTATCAATTGTTTAAAGGCATTGTTCCTGGGGACAGACTGTCGCATTTCTATTTGTTTACGTGGCTTTTGGATCTAGCATCCAGATAAACACGAAAGGCCGATGCAATTTTGGCCTAAGTCTGACTTTGGCCATTATTCTAGCATACTGACGATATGTTTTCTTGCATCTTGTTAACAACTTCAGGGTTTTGCAAAAAACCTTCCAGTTTTTTCTTCCGTATCGTGCCATAATATTAGAACTCCAGAAATGGCTACATTAGTTGTCCAGGGCCGAGAGAATGAGTGATGGCGTCGTCCAGATTATCGTCTCCTGATGACGACATTGCGTGAGACGTTAAATCGGAACATCGAGTAGTGTAGAAGTTGCAAGAATCGATTCTTAGGGTGTAAAGACTGCCCTATGAACTATTAACTTACTGTCGTATTTAATGCCCTAGCCGCCGCTTTCTTATTTCGCCTACTCGATTATCCGCAGATTATTTTGTTTGTCTAGTTTTTGCACAGATGCCTTTGCACTCTCTAACCCACTCCTCTGTCTTCATAATCTCCTGGGCCTTTAATAATGGCGTGTTCAGAAAGATGTACTTTTTAGTTCTAAATTTATCTGCACAGTAACATCTCTCTTCCCCTCTCCTCGCCAGCAACCACCCCAACCCCCCCCCCCCCCAACTTTTTCCCTCCAACCTACGAAATGTAAAGTCAATAAGCAAAGAAAAAGCAAATTAGTGTTTGAAAAGAACAACATCATAAGTAAATACGCAACATCAAAGACCAACAAAGAACGTTTCATTTCAGCAATGAACAAACAGATCGCGAAATATTAACATTCCGCAAACTTTTTGAATAAAAGCCATAACTTATAAACCAGTGAAATTCCATACTCAAAAATTCCATGATTAACTGACAAACTCATAAATTTCCATTACCCACCGGTATTTCATTATTGTGTTGAAAGTGAAACAATTTTTTTTTTACTGCACTGAATTATTTCCCTTTATAATATGAAATTAGGGAAGCCCTTTAGCATGAAAGAGCCATGAAATAATTCTCTTTGTGATCAATTTATTCCATCAGAAGATTGTTTTTAAAGTTCACGATTTCCACGTGTGGCTGAAGAGTGCTGTTTCTCATCACTTGCACATAATTTCCACATGTGTTTATGTGAAGTTACGCTTGGATAACAAGTAGATTGAATTGTACGGCCAGGAATGGATGGATGGAGGAAAAATTGGGCATGTTAATGATTGGATTTGTGAATATCCAACTGTGTTCGGGTGGGCGGATGCACGAGTAGCCTGATGGATAAATGGATGGATGGGTGGATGAATAAACAGATGGATGGATGGGATGAATGGATGGACGGGTAGGTGGAGGTATGGATGGATGGAGGATGGATGGATTGATGAACGGGTGGATGGGTGTATGTTGTGTGTGTGAGAGAGAGAGAAACTGAGATACTGAAAGAGACAGATATCTCGATATCCGCTTGTAGCGAACCATTCCTTTGGTTTTTGATGTATGTGATATACATGTATGTGTGTGTGTGTTTGTATGTGCGTGTATGTGTGTGTTTCGTGTGACTCATACATATGCATGGCTATATGCTATGATATTGATGGAGAATCGGCCATACGAAGATACTTACAGAGAGAATTCTTTAAATAATATAGATACAAATTTATATGTGCACGTGTCTCTTTCGTCTTTCGCCCGTACCTTTGTGAGTCTGTGATCAAAATGAAAAGGAAGCTGTGAGCACTTTAAAAAAACAAAAAAAAACGTTCGTATAATTATGACTATGTGATTCCAATTATGTATGACAAAATAAAAGGAAGATAATTCAAAGTCCGTGTGAAAAATATAGACAGATCAAGCTCCCGGGTCTTCAGGATCAAAGCAGACAGAAAACGTGAGGATGTCAGAGTTCCTGATTCAACCCAGAACAGCTCGCATAGAAACAAAAAGTACATCATCATCATCATCAACAACAACAACAATAAAGGCTGAACCACGTAGACAAACCACGATCACCTACGAGGAGGTTGTCATGACAGTCTCGGTATGTTAAAAAGTCAAACGTCCACTGATGTGTGTGGACAGAACAGCAAGAAGAAAAGCAAAAAGTAGGCCTACATCATCAGCAACAACAACAATAAAGGCTGAATTTAACCACAATCCCCTGCGAGGAGGGTGTCATGACAGACTCCGTATGCTAAAAGTCAAACGTCCACTGATCGGCTTAGACATCGTAAGTCTTAAAAGATTGGCGACGGATTTGTATTTGGAGTATGGAGAAAGACCAGAAAGGCGAATCCGTTGGTCCCTTGCTGAAAGAAATACAGGACAAACGATGAGAGAAAAGGGACAAAAGTTCTTTTTATTTTTTTAACCTTCCAATGGCCGGAACTTATCCCAAATTTTAGAAACTTGCAAAACGGATTAAACATTGACAGGCGAATCGAAAATAAAGAAAGAAACAAAGAAACAAATAGAGAAAGAGGAAAAAAGAAAGACGGATAGGAAGAAAGAAATACAAAAAGAAAGGAAGAAAAGAAGAAAGGAAAAATAGAGAAAGAAGACAAAAGAGAAAAGGAAAGAAGCGAAGAAAGACAAAAAGAAAGAAAGAAGGAAAGAAAAAAATGGAGAGAGAAAGAAAGAAAGAAAAGCGACATAGAAGAATTTTTTGGGAAATAGAAACATGCCCCAAATATCGAACATTCGGCACGATGCCAATTTTCAGTCATGAAACTCTTGGTACTTGAGGATTAAAATTGATCAGACTTTTGAAGGACATGAACGTTTTTCAAAATATTTAACATCGCACAAAATTTGGTTTTTCCCTTTCGAAATAGTTCTGGAAGGAAAGGATCAACGTCCTGAGGAAAGGATATGTCTGGCAGCTCAGACATTTACGAGAACAGCTTTGTCCTCTCTTGGATCTCTTTCGGTCAAAGTTCTTTTCAGAAGAAATCGGATTTGGCTGGCCAGACTAATAGCAATGATTCAGGTATATTTCAGCCCTGGGGGCGGGGGGCGGGGGGGGGGGGTCACCGTCCACTTCGGGTGGCAACTGGCGTTTTGTAGGCAACCAAAAGTCACACATTTTGTTATTTTGTTGTTGTTGTTGGTGGTGGTGATGATGTTAATGTTTCAGGCCATCTTGCCATTCAAAGGCAAGAACATCTAGAGAAGTATTATACTACAATGGAGCCAGATGGTGAACATGTCAGCATCTAAACCTTCATGGCTGTGACAAAATGTTATGAAACTTTGTGTACTCCCACACTTTTTTGGCGGTTAATTATGTGGAAATATCCAATATGGGATAAAATTCAACCATTCATATATTACAAATTGGAAGCGCATATCCGTACAACATGTTGTACGGATATGGACAGTGCATAATCCGTGCAACGCACAATATTCGATGACGTAGAACACACACCAGAATACTATATTACTAACCTTGTTAATTTGCATAGTTTTTTAAAATATGAATCGGCTTAGTAGCAAAACAATCCGACTTCTGCTCGGAGATTGCGTGATCTGCGCTAATAATATACTTGAGTGTACGACGATCACCAATGGCTACCCCAGCCCTTTTTCGCCTGATTAGTCAATCTGACTACCGCCCTTTGATATAAACTGACTAGAGCCTCACGCCCCCAGGTCCATCTGACTATTCCATGTGTTGTCAGTTTAATTTCGTGAACACCATACCAAGTTTTGTTTGAGCAAACCTTCACAAGTCGCGCTTTTGGTAAACATGTTGTACGGATAATATACACTATCCATATCCATACAACATGTTGTACGGATATACACTTCCGTTTTAAATTTCAATTTTGATCGCCAGTGCACAAACTAAGGCGCAGAACGAAATTTCCCGTCATACTTTTCAATTGCACACGAAGAAAATAATGCATCTTTTTTTTTTTTGCCGGTATAAAACGTCGGTACACTTTCTTCTCTTCAACTCAGTTGCGGTTCAATATCAACGCAAGTATTAAAACTATAGCCAACTCCAACATGTTTTTAAATATGTTCACGTGCACCTTTACGTCTTTCTTTGCGGAATGTGATATTTTGCAGAATTTCAGGCTCAGCGGTTAAAAAGTCTTTCATTGGAGGCCGTGGTTCCTTTTTATTAAGGGGCCCCGCGCACTATCCCGTTTCGCCTGCTGCATGGCGTGCAAACGCAGATTTTGGCTTGCTTGGCAAGGAGTTTACCTTGCTGCACGCTACGCGAAAGATAATTTGCATTGAACGGGTGGTTAATTCTATCATAGTGCGCGCGGGGCCTAAGGACATGACAAACTTCCAATTAGAGCATTTCCATCTGAGATAAAAATGGCGACCTCAGTTCTTGTTAGTTCTAACTTTATGTTCTGAAAAACTGGAGATCTTTTAGTATGTAGAAAACTATGACAAATACACACGTTGACGCTTACCTAAAATGCCTTGTGGCACTTATCAAGCTGTTTCACAGTTCCGATTCGTTCTAACTCCTTATCATAAAACTAAAGCCGTAAACGTTTACCGTGGAATTTCTCAGTCGGGCAAAAAAATGGAGTTGGAACAAACAAGAAATGAGGTTGTGAAATGATCGAATTCTGGCTCACCTTAGTTCAAAATGGAAAGTCAAAGGTTCCTATTTCTGTCCCAGACACGATTCCATGCAAATTATGAAGCGTCTCAAGGACCAGCTCAGTTGGGAAACACAAAAATCATTCATAGTTGTAAGACCTGTTGTTATTTCCAGTGACAATAAAATTGGCATCTTCTCATAGTTTCATACGAGACAAGATTCCATGAAAACAAAAAAAACGAAGGCTTTCGATGCTGAACGGGGTCAGAAAATGTCAAATCCACACACAGCAGAAGTGTTATCATAATGTCGGTGTGGCGCAGACGGAGAAATAGAGGACAGACATGTTCAGGTATTCTCAAGATGTTTCGAAATTGGGTAAAAAAAAAAAAAAAAGCACACGTTGACATACATTGAAAGTGTCCAGCCTCTATGGCCACGTTCGACACGCCAGGAGTTAAACATACACGCTTTGATTCAACGTGCATCTTCATTCGTCCTATCTGCATCAACCGCAAGATCTCGCACTTGTCTCTCTCACTCCCCCCTCCCCTGTCTCTGTCTGTCTGCCTCTCTCATTCTATCTATCTATCTATCTATCTATCTATCTATCTACCTGTCTTGTCTGTCCTTCTGTCTATCTATGTATCTATCTATCTACCAAATGCTCTCTTTCTCTTTCCCTCTGCCCTAATGCCAGCGGCTATCTTTACGACACTCCATCATTCTCAACTTTCCTCTCACCCCCCCCCCACCCCGCCGTCCGCCTGCACCCTTCACCTTTCCTGCTCCCCACTTCCTTCATCATCCCATCCTCCCCCCAACCCCATCCCACCCCCACCTTTCCCAGACCCTCGTCTTGCAACCAGCGACACCGTCCCATCTGTCACGTCTCACACAAAGCGAGTACAGGAAATGAGCACTCATTACTACAAGACAGTGCAAATGCGTATTGTGCGTGAGCCGTCTCTACCACAAACTGAACTCAGGGCCAGGATTTCAGGCTCGCTGCACCAGTGAAAACAAGAGCTGGAAATTGGGTGAAACTGTAGCCGATTATGGAAATAAGATGGCCGAACGAAGATTATCGGTTATGGAAGAATCGCCCCAGGAGTTTCCAAAGTGTCACTGTCAACATCATAAAATATCTTCGGCTGGCATCAGCTTTTGCCATTAACCTATCACCACCGACATAGCTGCGAAGACGTCGCCGCAGAGTACATCAGCATTGGCGACGACAACAACCATCTCTTGACCCCACCCCACCCCACCCCCCTCCCCAGAGTCCTGACTGAATGTTTAACATCGGCCCTCATGTTTGAAATCTGCCAAGACTACTAGCTGAGTTTCCCGGCCCTGCCCGGGCAAAAAAAAAAACATGTTTATTGTCGCGATGTGGGTTACATGGGGATATTTCGACTGACACTCTTTCGAGGTCCGCTCCCACAATCGACGAACACACAAAAATAAATACTTGCACTCTAAAAACTAAATAAATCAATTGCTTTCAATTTTAGCAGAACTGTAGGGCAGTTTAATTACAGGAATTAATGTAACAAATATAATTATAAATATAAATATCAATTCAAAGGCAACTGAATCTAACTAATGGAACTACAGCTTTTATAAAGACTAACGTATTCAATCTAACTACTTGCAGGTCATATGAGTTATATGGCAAAAAGAATCCGCGCACGTGGCGAAGGATCTAACAGTTTAAATTCTATTAATTCAATGAGACATGTTATGATATGGACATTTCCTCTAGACACGCCATGGAGAATGCTTGTACAACCATGCGTTGTCTGGCGGTAGCTCTGAAACTGTCTTCAAAAGTAAGTAGAACGGTTCACTTTCATCATTACAAATTAGTATGGACTCTCACCATGCGGCCCTCACTGGGAGTGAGAGCGCTGGATGTAAACGCTGTGGGTTTATATCAAACCAAGTAGCTTAGGCTCTGGAGCTTTAAATCAGGCTCCTCACAATGGACTGCTCAGCTGCGTCTCTATGTCCCTCATCTGGCTGAGGACTATCGCCGACCACCTCGTAAATGGATTGTCTACATGTGGCCCAGAACTAAGTTCTGTATGGCCTTAAATACTGGTCTGCATCTGCAGCTTACCGTCTAATTCCTGGATTGTGATTGGTGCAACCACTTCTAGCTCAGCTGCCGAACTGAGTTATTTTAAGTAACAGCCCTACGCAACGACCTTGGGTCGACATCAAAGGTCGAATTACTTCAATACAATATAATGTAAATTTTATAGCAATAAATTCTTTACATGTTCAAAACCCCGAGCTTTTACTCTGGATCACGGTATTTTCTGTACGTCAACAGACGTCTCAATAACATTTAATTCCTACTCACCCCTTCCCTCTCTACTAAACCTAGTTCAAAACACGAGATATAACAAGTGCTCAGTCATGCACACCTACGCTGTCCGTCTATCCTTCCCCACATCTTCTGTCTATCTATTATTAAAAAAACTGTTCAAAACAACTTGTTTACGAGACCAAGTTATGCTGGCTCGCACAATAATTACGTTTGTAAAAATTACTCACTGCTCTCTCACAAAAATTTAGTCAGTGGAAACATTTATGAATTAAATCTGTTCTTGACACATCCCCCACCCCAGTGAAAACTTAGGGTTTGAACGACATAACTGTCTACTAACGTTGCTATGTAATAGTACTTTGGAAAGGGCTATATAGTAAAAAATATATCGTTACTGAAAGTCAAAAAAAAAATAATTCTAAGAACGTGCATTATCGATGGACAATAGCATATGTATGTTTATATGCGACGTTCTGTGATAATATATAATTATTGTAGCACTTAAGAATTAAAGTGATAAACTTCTCTCACAGAGACATACTGTAAAGACTGAAATATTGAGCAACTAGCTCATCGCTTCATTGAGCGTAATTAATACATTCATAGAACATGAACGAACAATAGTTAATTAAAGTAATGGTATCCTGGCAGCAGTAGGTCTGGTCGCTCGGTTTGCCATTTTCTCATCTCATTGACCCGCAGACAAAGGCGTCAAGGTTGTCTGAAACTCAGGTCATGGTCAGGATGGACGCTAGTGGAAAAAGGAATCACAAGGAAATTTTGAGAAAGAATGTCCATAATTGGTAGGACAATATAATGTGAAACCATCCACGGTCTCCGAAAAAGGTGAAAAATGCTCAACCTCAATGTTCAACAGACTATAAAATAGCAACATATTCTGGCCTATCAATTACAAATTTCGCCATAGTGAAGCTGAAATAACAAACGGCGACAAGATAATTAGCCTGACGTAGTCTTTCAAAATCTGCGTAGCGCTCGTCTTGATTTAAGAATTATATAGAGCTTCTCGCATTCAACAATAATCTAAATCTCAATTAAATAACATTATACTTTAACCTATTTCTAATTATATCCAATCCGGGATAGATGAGGTGCCACGAAGCGAATGCATGTGAATTTAATGCGCTATCCCCTACGCAGGACAAGCACCCATCAAGTGTCACAGTCATCTCGGTATATAGTCATAATCGGTTCAATTCAATATCTATATCGGGAATGTTCTTAGATAACTCATCCACTGACCGCATGGAGAGTTACAATCATAATCAGTATTCTTACTTGTCATATCTAGTATTACGTTAGATGGTCCACGAAACGCGGAAAACCATAGACATAATCGGTTGTATAAAAAAAACAAGTCCAATCTACTTCACAACTTCTTAAAACGCGACCACGCAGTGTCCTCTGTTACCACTGCAAAAAACACTCAAAAACGCGAACACGCAGTGTCCTCTGTTACCACTGCTAAATATCTCAAAACGCGAATACTCCCTTCCTTACATAACTAGTCGGTCTTACACTGCCCGTCGGTCTTACACTGCCTGCGGCCTTACACTGCCCAGAGGTCTTACACTGCATCTCGGCGTCTTACACTGCCTGTGGCCTTACACTGCCCAGAGGCCTTACACTGCCCTGTGGGGCTTACAATGCCTGTAAGAAGGTTCAACAATAACACGCGAATACGCGATTACGCAGTGTACTACGTTAGCACTGCCAAACATCTCTCAAATAATCGAAAAATACCAATATCATCCATCCCATGAGGCAATCTCATTATTGCTCTCCTCGGGTCGACGTCATACGGAGACGACTAAAAAAAAGTATATTCAATATATATAATTCACATAGCTCTTATATCGACATCACCTTGATACTGATACAGACTCTTCCCATGAGACAAATTCATTGCTCTTCGGGCGGCGGCACCAGCTGACAATAACACCAATATTCACCACATATCCCTACACAAAAAAAATCACCTCCCTAAACAGTCTAATACTGCCCTCTCGGGAGCTCGTCAATATAAAGACGAGATCGGTTATACATGACGCTTAATAAGCTCCATAGAACTGGCAGTGTGCTAACTGCACGGGTTCCAAGAATTCAATAAAATCGTTACTCTCAATAACCAGATCAAATTACTCAATCAATGTGTCAATGTAGACACATGAGTTACTTAGGTAAAATAAGAAACAAAGGAATGTATAATTATAATGTACGTAAGGTGTAATAAAAATTTTTTAAAAAAACACGAAACTAGACGCCAGACCAACAAGAAAAGACGGACAATAACAAACCCTACAGTCTGAACATATTTACAGATAGGATTAAGAAGAGGACAAGAGAGACGTCTTCCTAAAACAACGAGGAAGATGGGAACGCTACAATCTAAACAAAGTGTACAGATCCCTATCAAAGTCCGTTCTCGCGAATGCGACTTCCCACAGTTTCAATAACCACTGGTGTTGCGAGACCGCACAATCTGTCGTCGAGACGGCAGAGTCTGCGACCAAGCCACCACTTTGGCAGGGGGGACCCGCAAACGTAAGAACGCCCTCGCCACCGCCCGTGAGTTCCTAAACACAGAGAAAAAGTATAAAAGCCTGTAAAACACGAGGAGGAACACTCAACTCCCCAGACGCAGACAAAATTTTAGGATGGAATCACTTAACTCAAGGAACTGGTGGAGATTCCTTTAGCCTTTGCGTACACCACAGTCAGTCTTTTTTGTCTTTCACCGTTCAGTTATGTTGACGTCTCCTTGGCCTCGATCCTCGGGTCAATGGGAGAGCCGGAAATATGTGGAACAAATAATGAAGAAAGCAGTATACAAACTAAATAATAAATAATTTTAAACTAGCTCAACGTGCGAGACCACGTGAGCACTGAAACTGAAAAGAAACAAAAGTTAATCAAAGAGAAAAACGATATTATAATCTAATCTAAATAAACTATAAACTAAACAATGGTGTGTAGTGTCCCCTCCAGTGTCGCGATGTGGGTTACATGGGGATATTTCGACTGACACTCTTTCGAGGTCCGCTCCCACAATCGACGAACACACAAAAATAAATACTTGCACTCTAAAAACTAAATAAATCAATTGCTTTCAATTTTAGCAGAACTCTAGGGCAGTTTATTTACAGGAATTAATGTAACAAATATAATTATAAATATAAATATCAATTCAAAGGCAACTGAATCTAACTAATGGAACTACAGCTTTTATAAAGACTAACGTATTCAATCTAACTACTTGCAGGTCATATGAGTTATATGGCAAAAAGAATCCGCGCACGTGGCGACGGATATAACAGTTTAAATTCTATTAATTCAATGAGACATGTTAGGATATGGACATTTCCTCTAGACACGCCATGGAGAATGCTTGTACAACCATGCGTTGTCTGGCGGTAGCTCTGAAACTGTCTTCAAAAGTAAGTAGAACGGTTCACTTTCATCATTACAAATTAGTATGGACTCTCACCATGCGGCCCTCACTAGGAGTGAGAGCGCTGGATGTAAACGCTGTGGGTTTATATCAAACCAAGTAGCTTAGGCTCTGGAGCTTTAAATCAGGCTCCTCACAATGGACTGCTCAACTGCGTCTCAATGTCCCTCATCTGGCTGAGGACTATCGCCGACCACCTCGTAAATGGATTGTCTACATGTGGCCCAGAACTAAGTTCTGTATGGCCTTAAATACTGGTCTGCATCTGCAGCTTACCGTCTAATTCCTGGATTGTGATTGGTGCAACCACTTCTAGCTCAGCTGCCGAACTGAGTTATTTTAAGTAACAGCCCTACGCAAAGACCTTGGGTCGACATCAAAGGTAGAATTACTTCAATACAATATAATGTAAATTTTATAGCAATAAATTCTTAACATGTTCAAAACCCCGAGCTTTTACTCTGGATCACGGTATTTTCTGTACGTCAACAGACGTCTCAATAACATTTAATTCCTACTCACCCCTTCCCTCTCTACTAAACCTAGTTCAAAACACGAGATATAACAAGTGCTCAGTCATGCACACCTACGCTGTCCGTCTATCCTTCCCCACATCTTCTGTCTATCTATTATAAAAAAAACTGTTCAAAACAACTTGTTTACGAGACCAAGTTATGCTGGCTCGCACAATAATTACGTTTGTAAAAATTACTCACTGCTCTCTCACAAAAATTTAGTCAGTGGAAACATTTATGAATTAAATCTGTTCTTGACATTTATTACTATTAGTGTCAGTTCTGGGTGATTGTAAATGATCTGCTTAATCCTGCCTATTTCTTTAGCTCTATTTGTTTTTCTTGTCGCTGTTTGTTTGTTTGTTTTTAAATAGGTCTTACTTACTGCAGCCCGCCTCCCTCCTTTTGTTTTGCACGTTGGTGCCCTACGCATCCCGTTAGCATCCGTGAAATAGCAATAATTTGCGCATGGGTCATTTTGTTTAGTAACGAACACATCGCAGGAAGTGATAACGTCATTATGTTCGAGGAGGCCAAAGGATCGGACGTCGAAATCAGCGACACAAACAACTAAAAAAAAATTTCTTCCCCACCATTTTAAGCCTCCAAATCCACACACACACACACACACAAATTGAACATTCTGCAGGTCGAAAAGAAGAAGGCACCCGTTAAATTTCAGGCAAATCCGACATGTCTGAGCGGCGAGCGGTCTTGGTAATAATCACGGGAGTTTTTTTTATTACAGACAGATCCAGAGGGTCGGCAAACTGTAGTTCCTTCAACAGCATGACAGTCCATCTCAATGTCAATATCGTCACCAACGCCTGCAGCATCATTTTCTCTTTAGCCGTTCTCAATGTTCGGCACTGTTAGACTATAGATGCCATCGACATTATCACTCTCATCATCATTAAATTTCAACTTCAACATTACAATCGCCATCAGCAACATCATTATCGCCATAAACCCGTTATCAACGTTACTCTGTCTTCGTCATCATCATTATTATTATCACTCTCTTCATCATCATCATCATCATTATGATCAACATCATCGGCATCACCAACATCATCAATCTCACAGTCCACATCGACTTCATCATTGTTGCTCTTATAAAAACACCATTAATATAATCACATTTAATTTTATATCGTAATAATAATAATAATATATACATTTATATAGCGCCAGGACTAAAACATTAAAAGCTCTAGGCGCTGTACACAGTAAAAAATCATATAAGCACATTCAAATAAACTTACACACACACAGACAAACTAGTTTTATACATCCATAGCAAGCTATAAAATTCAGTTTTTAAAAAGAAATGTTTTTAACCTGTTTTTAAATATGTTTAGAGAGGCAGAATTTCGAACCTCTTGTGGTAAAGAATTCCACACACAGGGACCAAAACAACTAAAAGCTCTATCTCCATAATTTGATGTTTTACACCTGGGAACAACCAGTTTGTTTTCTGTAGTAGATCTTAAAAATCTATCAGACTCATGTTTTTTCAAAAGTTCCGAAAGATAGGAGGGAGCTGAACCTTCAAGACATTTGTAAACCAAAACTGCAGCTTTAAATTTTATTCTGTTTTCAACAGTAAGCCAGTGAAGTTGGTCCATAAGGCTTGAGGCAGATTCTCTTTTTGATTTTCTAAAAATCAATCTAGCTGCATTATTCTGAATTATCTGAAGGCGTTTTATTTTGTTGCTCGGAATTCCAAAGAGCAGAGAGTTACAATAATCAAGCTTTGAAAACATAAGTGAAGTGATAAGTATTCGAGTTGCCTCTTGGGATATGAATGGACGAATAGAGCTGATGTTTTTTAATTGAAACATTAATGATCGACATAATGAACTTATTTGATTTTCCATGCTGAGATCTGATTCTAAAATTGTGCCTAAGTTTTTAACTTTATTCATGTTTGCTACAGAGCTTTCACCAAGATTTAATTTTACATTTTTAATTGCAGTAATTTGTCTTTTCTTTCCAATAATCATAACTTCTGTTTTGTCTTCATTTAGCTTTAGTTTGTTTTGGTTCATCCATTCTTTTGTGTCCATAATACACTTTTCACTATCTTTTATAACATTGTCAACATGACCTAAAGTCGTACCAGGGTGATATAGTAATGACCGATAAATCTAACCTTCTACCAAAGGGGTATTAACACCAACTACAGTTACTATCAATGCCACATAGTCACAATAAATATTTATCATAAAACAGCCATTTTCGTTGGTGTGTTTAACTTCATTGTGTTATAATTTTATGTCGTGTCCTGTGGCGGATCCACTATGGAAATAATGCTTAAGCTTCAAGGCCCCTAGTTCTCTGCATCCTTGCTGGTTGCGAAGGGGTCCCATAACAGTTCAAGATTCGGGGTCCCAAATAAATTATGTAGGTCCGCCTCTGGTCGCATCAGTGTGTGTGTGTTGTGTGTGTGTTTTAAGGTAAATTTGAGAAGCTTAATTAATTTTAGCACACCCGTAGAAAGCAACAATTTGATATCGCGTGATTTTTTCGCAAATATTTGAAAGACATCAGAATAACATTATAATTATCACCAGCACCATCGTCATCAGCAAGGCTACATTCTTTTCATCATAATCATCTTGGAACATTCCACAGAAAGTGACGAAGCTCAGATGGAAGATGAGCTATAAATTTGATTTCTGTGCACTAATAATGTAGAACATTACCACATGCGCTTTCTGTTGTTTTTTGTCTATTAAGTTCTCTGGAAGATGGTTAATGTGATAAAAGAACCCATCTGTGGGTGATATCCTATTATTATTGTTTACCGCAATCCAAAGTGCAGTCAGGGAAACAAAACAAAAGTAGTGTAGTAATAGGCAACACGCATTTTATCTATGGTCAGAACAGAAAGGGCACACGGCTATATTGCAGGGGGACAGCCGGGGTGGGAAGTTGCCAGTACTGCACATGCTTTAAATATCACCGGCGACTTTTTTCCGCCAACACCGGTGATCTTTCTTGAGTGGAAACCAGTTTCAGCACACAGCAGGAACTTTTTAAATAGGAAGTGTATATCCGTACAACACGTTGTATGGATATGGTGTGTGTTCTACGTCATCGAGTTGTGTGCGTTGTACGGATATGCACTGTCCATGTCCGCACAACATGTTGTACGGACATGCGCTTCCTAATAAATAATTATACGCAACTAAATTTTGGCTGGACACCAGGGCTGCGGTATTTAATGGGCATTCTGTGAAACTGGATGCGGTATTTTAGCTGGGGGTGGCCAAAATGCGGCGGCTCGCGGGCCGCATGCTACTCTTTGACCATCAATATGCGACCAGGTACACGATCACAGTGGAGCTGTGCGAAGTAATGTGGGGATTTATTTAGAGAATCCTACAGGGATGAATGCTTTCAAGAAATCTCAGTAGACTTTAAAAAGAAAAGTTATTATATTCATTCTTCCACAATATTAAATTTTTTTTTTAAATACAGAAAGCCTATGGGCTCGCAGCGATGCTTGAAGCGAAGTCAAAGTGTGACAAAAAATAAAGTCTTGTGTATAGCAAAGCCTTGTGTAAGGAATACCGAAAACCTGATGTTTCTTTCCTTTTTCTTTACATTTGATTGTCTCGTTTCTGTATAATTAGCTAGACGAGGCGCTGCCACATACAAGTTTCTCTATTTTGCCACCTTTTGTCTTCTATTCATTCATCTACTCGGGTTTGAATCCCAGTCAGTGCAAGCATGTTGGAATTTGGGGATTTTTCTCATGTTTTCCTGTCCCTGATCCTATGATAGGCAAGATCGAGCACCTAGTCTTCTTGGATACGGACGAAAAACGCGGAGGGCCCGTGTGCACGTTGGGCGCGTTAAGGATATCTTGGCAGTTGGAAATTGAGAAGAACAGGCCCAAGAGGCCGCTGCCCGGACAAGATTAAATACAAACTTATGCCTACCACTCCCTCTCTCCCTCCCTCAACTACTCACCACCGACGCTGCACTGTTCTGTCGACGTGCCTGCTGCAGTTGTAACTGAGCTGCAAATGACACAAAAGGCAAAACTTCCCAAATGTGATTAAAGAAGTATACAAAATACAAAAATACAAAATACAAATAAAAGATATGAGCGACTATTTTCTTTTCTTTACGTCTAGCGCGACTGATGATGGTTCAAGAGGCCTAAGCTTGCATCCTTCCTATTTATTCACAGCCTTGCTTTAACTCTGAGTTCAATCTTCTGGTAAGCGTCCACCCTGCAGGGCTGTGCTGCGAGATGGTGAAGAAAATAATCCCCTCTTGTTCTCTTTTCACTTTCATCCCTGAAAATCCAGAAATGAAAAGTGATGAAACTTCACAAACACCAAAGGCTGAAAATTTTTTTTAGTTCAAATTGAATAGACTGACATTTTATCTGGAAACACCTGAGGGTAACTATTGATCTGTATGATGTTAAATAGATTGCCACGGATAGTCTTTGTTCGAGATCCGGGTTGTTGTTGTTTTTTTGCCTGACATTAAAATTTGCGCGTTTCTTCTGCAGACGCGGGTAGACTTTTTCAAGACATATTTTAAGAATATTTCTGGATGAAAAATTGTCAATTTTCTAACTCCAATTCCTGTTTTGCCAGAAAACGTTATACATCTGGTGTGAAAAGGAAAATTCCTCTCTCTTCACACATTGACTTTAAGAAGAGTTCACACTGTTGCAAAATGTTTTATCAGGAAACAGTAATAAAATACCCGACTCCCCCTGAAATAGAAAGAACCAAGCAGATTAGGTACAGAACAGAAATCATGAGGACAATTACAGTAAAAGGACGAATTTTTATCTGGGATTCGACGCTGTTTTTTAGTACGAAGCCAGTGGCTTTACACAGCAGGGAAAAGGCGAAGAATGTCACGAGTGGAGTGATTGCAATTAAGGGGATTGCTACAGAGCGGGTGTAGAATAAGAAGAGCTCACGACAGACGGATAGGAAAAGACGTGAAAGGGGAAGAGTAAAAATAACTCATGCAGACAAGTGGGAAAAGCGTGCGTGTATGAGTGGTGTGGAAGTCTGAATGAGGCGAAAGCGCTGGATTACTATCACTGCAAGTTAGAAGGTCCTAGGGATCGGACCTGTGAATAAAAGCCCATCGGGCGGACATAAAGGGAAGCAGTCGAGAAGACTAGTGAGTCTTTCCAGTTATGACTGGTATGTAGAACGTTGATTGATTATTATGATTGATGTATTATATTATATTCGTCTATTACCATGATGTAAATAAGTATATGTGAGGAATGTGGAAGTCCTTGATATTGGATATAGCAATGTGCGCCACAAGCGATAGATGAAAGTGAGTTCATGGATTTGTAGCGCGAGTGAGTAGTGTGTACTCCGATGGAAGTGTGTTACCGTAAGATGTGTGGTGAGTGAAAGGTGAACTAGTGTGTGTACGTTTCATGGGTTGTGAGGAGAGGTGGAGTGAATAGAAATGGTAGGGTATTATACCAATGTAATATTATTCTTGTAGGTGTCGGGGACGGGCCGCAGAGCCACCTCGATGAGCACAGGGGATAGGCCAGCATAGGGCCGGAGGCCACACATAGGCCAGAAGTGAGGCTGTCAGTGTAGGACAGTGGAGGCACATAAAGTCGTGGCAGTCAGGCCACGGACAGGGACGTAGATATGAGAGTGAATGAGATACTATATTGTTGCCATGTTGATAGGCTAGTGAACTGATATTATGTTGTTGCCATGTTGATGGCTATGGAAATAATAGTGTGTTATTGCCCTGCTGAGGTGCGAGGGGAATGCTAAGGTGTATGACAATAGGAAGGTGATATTGAGAGACTGCGGTGCCAGTAACTTATTAATGGGCTATTAAGACCCTGAGGGGAGAGGCTGAGGCCGAAGTGCCTTTAGGAGTAACTACCGGATTGTGGATCCGAGGGAGAGTGTGTGTGAGAATAAGGCCGTTGTACGGCAATGCATTTCAATAATATAATGTATGTAATTGCGCTATTATATGTATAATTATGGTTAATAAATGTGTGAGTCTGATGGGTTGTTTTGTTAAGTGTTAAACTCGTTTGTTCGTGATTGTCGTCCTGTCATAAACTATTACATCTCCCAGTCTGGGATTTGTGACATTGGGGGCTCGTCCATTGTGACTCGGCCATTTTCGTAATATTTAGTTGTAGTTAGTTAGTAGGTATTTGTGCTGTCTTGTTCGTTGGATGAATGGACATTTCATGATATGATTTATGTATATTTATGAATAATAATATGTATTGATGCATGTATTTTGATGAATATGTATTAATGTGTACTTAAATTTCAGAGAGACAGTGTGTGTGCGTGCAGCCTGAGGAGACAAGCAGCCAGAGCTCCGATTAGGTCGAGGACTTAAACTCATAAGGCTGGAAGTTAAGTAAAAGTCTAAAATTTTGTACCCTGGATTAAGGGCTGTCTTTTCATCTGTCTGTTTCCCTGTTTTTGCTGTTTTCGTTGTAATTGATTATACGGGCGGTGGCGCGGGTTTGCTGTGTTGAACTTAGTTTATCCTTTTAAAAAGGTGTGGTAAACTTTGGAACTTCGTTCATCACAGTGACCAGTTCTGTAGGGACCTGTAATATTGTTTAGTTGTAGCGTCGATATCTTCCTCGTTGTTTTAGGAAGACGTTTCTCTTGTCCCTCTCTTACCTGTCTGTAAATACGTTCTTTTTTTTCAGACTCTGTTCTTGTTCGTACCTTGTAGTGTAATCGGCGTATTTAGGTTGCATTTTTTTTTCCATTATATTTTCTTTTTTAGGCCTTTGTCTTAGTCTGGTTCGTTGTCCTTGACGTACTTGTGGTCCTTCTACTGAATTTTCTCATTCTTATCTTTTCCTTTCGTTTTGTTATTTAATAGTGCTAGACGTTTTATAAACATACAATTAGTTAGAGAGAGTAGGCTGTAGAATGTTTAGTTAGGGGTGTTTCTGAATTGTATTTGGGTTTTGTTATATCTGGTGTGATCTCAGGTCTCTGGTCGTATCGCTAGTGATCATACCGACAGGTTGGTCGTCTTATAATAGATACCATAACCATAAATCGGTGAAATGGCGGAACTCCAACAACTAATGAAGTTGGGTAAGGAACTTGGCCTGGAGGGAGAAGAGCTACGCGGCTGGATTAAAGAACAGCAGGCAGAAATGCGCGATGAGCGTGCTAAGGATAGAGAGCGAGAAAAAGAGGCTCAGTTAAAGGAGTTAGAAGCTCAGCAACAGGAGAGACAGGCTAAGGAAAGGGAGCAGGAGATAAGGTTAAAGGAGATAGAAGCTCAAGAGCGGGAGACAGACGCGCGAGTAAGAATCGCAGAATTAGAAAGCAAAAAGAGTGCGCCAACAGAAACAGTTGAGCGGCAGGTACCCAATAAAGGTGGCGTTAGGATTAAGCTCCCTACGTTCGACGACCGGAAGGACGACATAGACGCCTTCCTTTACAGGTTCGAACTGAACGCACAATTGCAATGGGGGGAAAATAAGGAATTATGGGCCACGTACCTGGCATCGCTATTGCAGGGGCGAGCGTTAACCTACTTTAAAGAGCTACAGCGCGAAGACGTGCAAGACTACGATAAGCTGAAGGCTTTGCTGCTTCGCCGATTTGCGCGTACCGAGGAATATTTCCGGGAGCAGTTTAGGCGGGCACGTGCAGATACCAGGGAGGACTTTGCTGCCTTCGTCGCGAGACTAACGGAGTATTTCGCGAACTGGGTAGACTTGGCGCATGTGGGCACGGATTTTGCTAAACTGAAAGACTTAATGATCCGTGACCAGCTGTACGCGTCGTGCCACAAAGATCTGGTGGCTTTCCTGAAAGAGAACGAACCCGCGACGGTGCAGGAGGCGTCTAAGTTGGCGGAGGCATACCGTACGGCGCACCCGTCCAAACCAGTCGCCAGGGCGTACGTCCAAGATGCTGGGTACGTCGCCGTTGTCGAGGGGTCGCCGGCAGGACTTAGGGACAGGTCGCGTCAGCGTGGTGCCTATAGTGGGCAAGCCCAGGGGCAGCATAGGGGCTATCACCAATCACCGGCATATGGATCCGGTAAGTTTGACCAAGCAGGAGGGCTAGGTCGCGGTAATGGCCGGGGGCGAGTTGTGACCTTTGCCGATGACCGACGGCATAGGGACTCTAGTTCCGGTCGCGAGGGGTCACGGGGACCCAGGCCTAGGGCAGCACAGGGAGCGGAGTGTTGGACTTGCGGACGCGTGGGTCACTTTTCGCGCGAGTGTAGGGCCGCGAAGTGTTGGAACTGCGGAAGAGCAGATCACATCAGCGTGAACTGCCCTGCAGGTAGGATAGCGGCGAACGGGGACAGTAGCTCCAGTCCATGTTCCCCAAATAAATTTCATCATGCGGCTGCGTGTGTTACATCGGACAACGGAGGCGGACAGTATTCTAAGTGTCCCAGTTGTGAGAAGTTATTATCTTCCGGTGTTTTACCTTGTGGGAGAAAGATCCCCGTTATAAATTCATGTCATACAGGAGGTGGTCTTAGGGTTTATCCGGGGTTTGTTGGGGACGAACCGGTTTCGGTTTTACGAGATACAGGATCTACCGTTGTGGGAGTGCATAGGGATTGCATTCGGGATTCACAGCTTACAGGTGAGACTGTCCCGTGCATCCAATTTTCGGGGGCCATTGAGAAATTGCCCATGGCAAGAATAATGATAGATACACCTTTCCTTAACGGGGAAGTCGAAGCGGTCGTTGGTTGTTTTCCAGGCGCCCAGCTCATCATTGGGAATGTATCACGGGTAGTTTCCCCGTCCGATGAGAACGTGCAAGCATGGTCGCAATCAAAGGGTATTGACTTTTGCGCCGCGGTCGAAACACGTCGACGGGTAGCGGATAAAGATAAGATTAGACCTTTGGCGACGCCAGCGGTCAACCTAGATATCACGCCAGAGCGCTTGGCGAGATTACAAAGGGAGGACCCGTCATTAAACCCATGTTTTGGGGAAGCGCGAACCGAGAAAACGAGGAGATATAAGAACGGGTCGTCCTCCTTTATTGTTCAGGCGGGCATTCTGTTCCGTAAGTATGTAACGGTGTCCTCCATTTTAAAGCAGGTCGTTGTGCCAGCGTTGCTGATCGCAACAGTATTGCATTTGGCACATGATGTCCCATTAGCGGGTCATATGGGGATAGCTAGAACCAAAGAAAGGGTTCTTAAAAATTTTTACTGGCCATCGATCCACAGAGATGTACAGGTCTATTGTAAGACGTGCAGTGCGTGCCAAAAGACGACGCATAAGGGTCGTACACCCCAGGCTCCTCTTCAGAAGATCCCCACGGTCTCGGAACCGTTTAAAAAGGTCTCGATAGACCTTGTTGGCCCCATTCACCCAGCGACCGATAGGGGGAATCGATTTTTCTTAACGGTCATATGTAATGCTACGAGATGGCCAGAGGCGGTTCCTCTGCGGACCATAACGTCTGAGGCAGTCGCGGAAGCGTTGTTTGCAATTTTCGCTAGGGTAGGAATACCAGAGCAAATTCTGTCTGATAGGGGCGCGCAATTTACGTCGCAGATGATGAAGGAATTGTTCCGCTTATTCAGTATACAACCCATCACTACCACCCCTTATCATCCGCAGGCTAATGGCATGTGCGAGAGATTGAACTCGACGTTGAAGTCGATGCTGCGTAAGGTAGCTGCTGATCGCCCTAAAGATTGGGATAGATATATCCCTGCAGTGTTATTCGCGTACAGAGAGGTACGGCAGGAGTCAACGGGATTCTCGCCGTTCGAAATGATGTACGGTCGTAGTCCTAGGGGCCCGACTGATGTTCTTCGGGACATGATGACGTCGCCATCATCGGGAGACGATGAGCAGATTTCGGTGTTTCAGTACCTTGTTGATTTAAGAGAAAGACTATCTTCAGCGCGCACTATAGCACAAGAAGCTTCTGGTATCGCTTCGAAAAGAGCAAAAGACTATAAAGATAGAGGGTCCAAACTGAGAATTTTTAAGCCAGGAGACAAGGTTCTGTTGTTGTTACCTACGGACCATAATAAGTTATTGATGACATGGAAAGGCCCTTATGTTATTGAGCGAGTTGTTTCAAAGGTAGATTACGCTATCCACATTGATGGAACGAGTAAGGTTTTCCATGTTAATATGCTACAGAGATTTTATGAGAGACCACAGTATCTGTGTGCACAGACAAGACCAGAGGAGACTGTCTTCTCTGCTGCTTGTACGGGGGTCGTAGACCAGTTGGACTGTGACGTAAGCGACACCGAGGCGCAGGAAGAGTTACAAATTCAATTGCCGGAGTTAACTCCGACACAAGGTTACAGGGACGTAAAAATTAACCCTGACCTTACAAGTTCAAGGAGTAGGGAACTTGAGACCCTGTTAGCGTCATTTCCGGATGTTGTTACGGATTTGCCGGGTCGCACTACGGTGATCCAGCACCAAATAAAGTTGACTTCGGATAAGCCAGTATTTCTTAGACCGTATCCGCTGCCTTTTTCTTCGAGAGATAGAGTCATAAAGGAAGTTGAGTCAATGTTGAAGTTGGATGTGATAGAACCATCAACATCGCCGTATTCATCACCCATCGTCCTCGTGAAAAAACTTGATGGATCGGTGCGGTTCTGTATTGATTTTCGAAGATTGAACACTATTACGGTAGGCGATAGGGAGCCTATTCCGTTTCAGGAGGAACTAATAGCTTCATTGGCCGGGTCCACGTGGTTTTCCAAGATAGATTTAACGAAAGGTTATTGGGAAATCCCGCTTACTGAGGAGTCTAAACAATACACGGCGTTCCAAACGCCCATTGGATTATTCCAATTTAAGGTCATGCCATTTGGGTTGGTAAACGCGCCAGCGACGTTTGCACGATTAATGAGATTGGTGTTGAAGGACATACCTAATGTCGTGTCATTCTTTGACGATATAGCATGTCATACGTCGACATGGTCTGATCATATTCAGACACTAACAGTAATTTTTCAACGATTACGTCATTTTGGGTTAACTGCTAAACCCGCAAAGATGGATTTGGCATGTCCAGAGATAGTATTCTTAGGACATATCGTGGGTAGAGGTGTTCAGAGGCCTGAAGGAACAAAAATTGACAAATTAGTAGTGTTGCAAATCCCTAAAACAAAGAAACAAGTCAGAAGCTTAGTGGGAATTTTAAATTATTACAGAAAGTTCATTCCAAATTTTTCCTCCTTGTCATCTTCTCTTACTGACCTTACTAAGAAGGGACAACCCGATAAGGTCCAGTGGACGTCTGAATGTCAGACATCATTTGATAATTTGGTGACAGCATTATCATCGTCACCCATTCTGATATTACCCGATTTTCGATCTAATTTTATCCTCAGAACGGATGCGTCGGACTCTGGTGTCGGCGCTTGTCTTCTACAGGAGAAGAACGAATGTCTCCATCCTGTATGTTATGTCAGTAGGAAGTTATTGCAGAGAGAAAGAAAGTATTCTGTGATAGAGCGTGAGTGTCTTGCCATTGTCTGGTCCGTCCAGAAACTAGGACGTTATCTCATGGGACGAGAATTTTGTATCCAGACAGACCACAAGCCACTGACATTTTTGTCGAAGAATCGTTCGTCCAGCCCACGCTTGTCTAGATGGGCATTGGCTTTGCAGCCGTATACCTTCGTTATTCAACCAATTCCAGGAACCAGCAATCATATCGCCGACTACCTTAGTCGAGCCTAGGGGAAGATTTCAGGAGCTTATACATCGGAGGACAGGAACATTGACGGGATCTGTGTGAATGAGTCGACTTTAAAATATTGACATTATAAATATGATATGAAGGATGGTTGATAGGTTGATTGGGTTTTGATTCTGTATTAGATATTGTGTTTAGTTAGCTATTCATGATGTGAGACATATATGCATATTGCAGGCCATATTGATCCCCATATTTTCCCCTGATTTCGGTATTCTATATACTAGGGGAACTGCTAGGTCATTTTTCTAGTGTAGGTATTGCTCACGCTCACTCGTTGACAGTCATCTTGATGCGATTTGAAATTAATTGCATTAATTTTTTTGGGGTGGGGGATGATGTCACGAGTGGAGTGATTGCAATTAAGGGGATTGCTACAGAGCGGGTGTAGAATAAGAAGAGCTCACGACAGACGGATAGGAAAAGACGTGAAAGGGGAAGAGTAAAAATAACTCATGCAGACAAGTGGGAAAAGCTGGCGTGTATGAGTGGTGTGGAAGTCTGAATGAGGCGAAAGCGCTGGATTACTATCACTGCAAGTTAGAAGGTCCTAGGGATCGGACCTGTGAATAAAAGCCCATCGGGCGGACATAAAGGGAAGCAGTCGAGAAGACTAGTGAGTCTTTCCAGTTATGACTGGTATGTAGAACGTTGATTGATTATTATGATTGATGTATTATATTATATTCGTCTATTACCATGATGTAAATAAGTATATGTGAGGAATGTGGAAGTCCTTGATATTGGATATAGCAATGTGCGCCACGAGCGATAGATGAAAGTGAGTTCATGGATTTGTAGCGCGAGTGAGTAGTGTGTACTCCGATGGAAGTGTGTTACCGTAAGATGTGTGGTGAGTGAAAGGTGAACTAGTGTGTGTACGTTTCATGGGTTGTGAGGAGAGGTGGAGTGAATAGAAATGGTAGGGTATTATACCAATGTAATATTATTCTTGTAGGTGTCGGGGACGGGCCGCAGAGCCACCTCGATGAGCACAGGGGATAGGCCAGCATAGGGCCGGAGGCCACACATAGGCCAGAAGTGAGGCTGTCAGTGTAGGACAGTGGAGGCACATAAAGTCGTGGCAGTCAGGCCACGGACAGGGACGTAGATATGAGAGTGAATGAGATACTATATTGTTGCCATGTTGATAGGCTAGTGAACTGATATTATGTTGTTGCCATGTTGATGGCTATGGAAATAATAGTGTGTTATTGCCCTGCTGAGGTGCGAGGGGAATGCTAAGGTGTATGACAATAGGAAGGTGATATTGAGAGACTGCGGTGCCAGTAACTTATTAATGGGCTATTAAGACCCTGAGGGGAGAGGCTGAGGCCGAAGTGCCT
>OZ007570.1:10163949-10168949 GCA_963931925.1 Onchidella celtica
CAGTGAAATTGCTTTGTGATTTTCAGCTTTTGTCTTTTATGCAGACAGCTTGACATATAAAATAAATGACATTTTCTTGTGACAAAACGTGATTCTTTTGTTAACATTTCGGCATTTCGGAGTTCAAAAAGATCACAAAAATGAGAATTTCCTGATTCAAATAGTTAGTAGTAAGAATATTTTGATGACGGTCATGCTGGTTGTCAGACACAAAATATAGTCAGGGTGGTTGAAAATGAGAAGTTTCACTTGAGAATTAGTCACGGTTAGAGTGAAAGGCAACAACATGAACAACAGCAGCAACGTGGTCAATAGCCAAACACTCTAATTAATGTCCTGAAGTAATGTTTGACTGATGTCCGTAACAGGCTCAGTAGCTGATTTAATGTCATTTAGTCATGACAGTCTCACAATAGCATATTATCAATAGAATATTATTCGATTGCAGAAAAATCCTGTCTTTAATAACATTCGAAAATTTTACACCGTCAGATGGTAAAACACGAACTACTTTCGTTCGTGTAATTTTTTTTTTTCAAAATGGCGTTATTTGGCTTCATTTCAAAATAAACAAGTGGATTTATGAACAAAAACACTCAAATCAGACAGTTCTGTGACAAAGGGATCCGTTGCACAGTCCATAAAATCATAAATGTAATTATATAAATCGTAACTCGAAACATGGAAATGTTAAACTTGCAGCTCTGTGTACAGTGGACTGCAGTGTTATGCATGTATAGACGCCTTGTGACGTTCTAGCCGTTCGGTTGTTTTATTCAGGATACCAGCAGACATATCATATCTAAGAACGTAGAATGAGTTCTTTTACATTGTTTTGGGTCTTTGTTTTCGGAGGAGATCTGGCCGTGTTATTTGCACTTCCCTTTTTCTTGTTCTTATTTCTTTTCTTCTGGTTTTTTGTGTGTTTTTGTGGTAGGGATTAGGTTTTTAGAATTTTGCTAGGGGCAGCGGCCTTGTTCGGCCTGCTGTCCTCGACTTTCAACTGCCAAGGTATCTTTAACGTGCACAAGATGCACACGGGCCCTCTGAGTTTTTCTCCTTATCCGAGAAGACTAGGTGCTTGATCCTATCATGATTCTAACATGCCTGCACGGACCGGGGATCGAACCCACTACCTTCGGCATGAGAGGCGAGCATCCTGTCTAGACAAACGTGTCCCCCGGGTTGTTCTATCACATTTTTGGAATCTCTATGTTGTAGTGTGTCTTCGGAAAAAAAAAAATATTAATATCATGTGCTCTACAGTAACGACTGACGTTGGTATAATGGAGTTTGCTTTGAACTGATGAAGGCGAGGTGAGCAGAGAACCCCTAGAGCATATTGATGGGCGGGCAGTACCCCGTGAGTCGTGATTGAGTGGTCACAAACACGCTGCTCACCCATCAACCAACATCTCCCAGGGCAGACTGTGAGCCCCCGAAGGGACAGGCATGGCCCCACCCCTCTAGCCGTAGTCAAGTCATGGTCAAATCTGTTTGCACCAAGGTGATTTCCACTTCCTGCGGTCTGTCACACATTCAGAGAATGGAGAAATAGATTGGACATTATAGGATGTAATCACGCCTTTTTCAGGAAGTAACGGCCCTGATAACGCTAATGTGTTAGATAATGTTTGCATCTTGTTTACATAAAATTGATAGTTTGCGACCCAGAGTAACTACTCTTGTCCACAGCATCTGCTCCGGTCCCTGTTTTTAGGAACAATGACGTAAAACACACTTTGCCTATGTAAACTTGTCCACAGTATCCGTACCGCTCCACTCCTCACCGTATAGAGGCAAAGCGTGTTTTTCATACGTCCTTTTCTGTAAAAAATAGCGGAGTGGACGCTGTGGACAAGACCACTAATTGTAGGAATACGGAGTGTAACCTGGTAATGCACTAATAATGTAACTATCACTGTACGGCCCGTATCCTGAAGGCTACGATAGACCCCAAACACTGTTATGATCAGTCCAGCTAAGAAAATTTTAAGTTTCTTGATCAAGTTCAAGTTTATTGTAGGCCTGGGGGCCAGTTCAATACAGAAAAATCGTGCAAACAAGCTTTGAAACTCAATAATTTCAAAGAAACAAAACAGAACGCACTGTTCTGTTAAGTGTGTTAAGTTATATGCACGCCAGACTATGTTCCATTGTCATAGTGAAAATTTATGAGACCAGGTCTGTTGCAGCAAAAGACAGGCGATAGTTGCTGGTGCGTTAGAATACTCTGAATTCAATCGTCTCAACAAAAAATAAAAAAAAAGGAAAAGAAAATCAGGAAAAAATCGTCAAAATGAAATAAAATAAATAAATAATGAAATGAGTAAATAAATATAAAAAAAAATACATTGAAAATGCATCCAGGAACCGACCTTGAAGGTCTCCTTTGGCCATTTAATATGCTATGCCAACTACTTGTTTTTGTACTACAGGTAGAAAATGACCATCGAATTCAAATGAACTCAGATCGAAATTCTTGTTTGACAAGGGCTCTCTTCCTTTGAAGATCTCTTGAATAGACTTATTTTTTCAAGAGTTTTGATCATATTTAAGCCTCTGTTTGCCACAGACTTAATCTCCGATTTCTCTTGAATATAATGATAATAATATAAGAGATCTATTCTCTTATCTCACATGAAAGTATACAATCTTGCCAGTCACTAAATAATTAATTACAGAATGATGTGTCCAATTTGAAGCTGAGCTACTTTAGATTCTTTATTTATTTACTAGTAACTGCCCCAATCTTCGAATGGTACAAAATACTCAAGACACCACTTCAGACGACAGGAATGAGCATAAATATAAATTATCATCAATGCAGAGTTGGGTAGGTTCACAAACCTCAACTAGATAGATAGAGGAGTACACAGTGTGTGGTGGTATGCGTTGAGAATATTTCATGAAGTGTTGATGACATGGGCTCATAATATGTTCGTGAAAATGAAGGGTCGGAGGCGGTCAATCAGCGACACAAAGCAAACTCAAAAAATACTTCCACACCAGTTCAAGTCTCTAAATCTAAAAAAAAAGAGAACCTTCTGCTTGTCGAAAGGATGGAAAAATCGTGTACAATTTCACGCAATGGAGGAAGGGATGGGGAGTGTGAGCGACGCTAGATCTTGTTAAACATCAAGTGAATTTTTTAAGTATATATTTTTGATTAATTCTGTCTGCTGTCTGAACGAATTGAATCAATGCCTGTTTTAACCTTTAACTCAAAAACTGAGATTTGGAATTTGAGTTTTTACCAATACTACTAGGTTGTGAGAACATACTAGAAAGGGTTAGTGAAATCGTGAGTCGTGAACAGACTTGAATTTTCCCAGTGACATTCACATTTACGGTCAGCCTGTCCTGTCAAGGAGTGACAGGGGATTGCAATGGTTTGTTGGAGGATCGCGACCCTTTGGGAATCAAAATAGCAGATAATTGGTTGTCGGTGTCATCATGGCAGGGCCTGAATGGCATGAACGGGCATATTTTATACTTTCTCAAGCTGAACGAAGGGTGGACGTGGACAGGAGATATGGTTTAGGGAATGATGGAGGGAGGGGCAGGGCATCGTGGAGGGAGGGGCAGGGGGAGATGGAGGGAGTGGGATAGGGAATGATGGAGGGAGGGGCAGGGGGAGATGGAGGGAGTGGGATAGGGAATGATGGAGGGAGGGGCAGGGGGAGATGGAGGGAGTGGGATAGGGAATGATGGAGGGAGGGGTTAGGGAATGATGGAGGGAGGGGTTAGGGAATGATGGAGGGAGGGGATAGGGAATGATGGAGGGAGAGGATAGGGAATGATGGAGGGAGGGGCAGGGGGAGATGGAGGGAGTGGGATAGGGAATGATGGAGGGAGGGGTTAGGGAATGATGGAGGGAGGGGTTAGGGAATGATGGAGGGAGGGGTTAGGGAATGATGGAGGGAGGGGATAGGGAATGATGGAGGGAGGGGATAGGGAATGATGGAGGGAGGGGCAGGGGGAGATGGAGGGAGTGGGATAGGGAATGATGGAGAGAGGGGTTAGGGAATGATGGAGGGAGGGGTTAGGGAATGATGGAGGGAGGGGTTAGGGAATGATGGAGGGAGGGGCAGGGGGAGATGGAGGGAGTGGGATAGGGAATGATGGAGGGAGTGGGATAGGGAATGATGGAGGGAGGGGCAGGGGGAGATGGAGGGAGTGGGACAGGGAATGATGGAGGGAGGGGTTAGGGAATGATGGAGGGAGTGGGTTAGGGAATGATGGAGGGAGTGGGATATGGAATGATGGAGGGAGTGGGATAGGGAATGATGGAGGGAGGGGTTAGGGAATGATGGAGGGAGTGGGATAGGGAATGATGGAGGGAGGGGTTAGGGAATGATGGAGGGAGTGGGATAGGGAATGATGGAGGGAGGGGCAGGGGGAGATGGAGGGAGTGGGATAGGGAATGATGGAGGGAGGGGATAGGAATGATGGAGGGAGGGGATAGGAATGATGGAGGGAGTGGGATAGGGAATGATGGAGGGAGGGGCAGGGGGAGATGGAGGGAGTGGGATAGGGAATGATGGAGGGAGGGGCAGGGGGAGATGGAGGGATTGCGATAGGGAATGATGGAGGGAGGGGCAGGGGGAGATGGAGGGAGTGGGATAGGGAATGATGGAGGGAGTGGGTTAGGGAATGATGGAGGGAGTGGGATAGGGAATGATGGAGGGAGTGGGATAGGGAATGATGGAGGGAGGGGTTAGGGAATGATGGAGGGAGTGGGATAGGGAATGATGGAGGGAGGGGTTAGGGATTGATGGAGGGAGTGGGATAGGGAATGATGGAGGGAGGGGCAGGGGGAGATGGAGGGAGTGGGATAGGGAATGATGGAGGGAGGGGATAGGGAATGATGGAGGGAGGGGCGGGGCATGGTGGAGGGAGTGGGATAGGGAATGATGGAGGGAGGGGCAGGGGGAGATGGAGGGAGTGGGATAGGGAATGATGGAGGGAGGGGATAGGAATGATGGAGGGGATAGGAA
>OZ007570.1:10173949-10419266 GCA_963931925.1 Onchidella celtica
CTTTACAATTTTTTTTCAGGAAGGCTAAAAAAACTGAATAAATTAATAAATAAAAGGTTATTTAACCCATAGTTTTCATAATTTAACCCCCTTTTAACCTGTTGGCTGGCGAGGGCTTAATAATATGCATTTTTCGTTGTTGTTGTTTAAGTTGAATTACGGTAGTTTACCGTGCAGCTTTCGATTTGAAAGTGACCTACATTTTGCTGGCTGCCGGTATCTCAATGGTTAGTACCAGGAAGTAATCGTTAATGTATGATTTACATGTTATAGCCTGTCATTGCTGTTCATAATGATAATGGCAACCTTTCACGTAAAGTCCCGGATATTAATGGCCTCCAGCCAGTTTTCGAATCAAAGACCCTGTTATCATACATTTAGACGCTTGTTCTGGACTTCGTCCATTAGATACATAGTCAAACCATGCGGTTTTAATACATAGTCAAACCATGCGGTTTTACTACTTTTAGGAGACTTTTTCTAATGCCCTACCCAGGCTTATGTGCGATGGTCACATGTTTTGACTGACGGAAGTGCGTTTCTAGGGAAGTCTGAACTCCCAATTTTCTGAAACCTGCCTCTTTTATCCCCGACCTTGAACGATCTGGAAAAACCGGGGTAATTGAGAAAGACTCATATTCTGGCGTACCAGGAAGTTACATGACAGCGTAAAAAGGAGCCACAAATAGGTTATGTTTGTGATTGCCCCGAAGTTTTCAGGTCAGATGAAAAAGAAAGAGGAAAAAAACAACAAAAAAAACAACGAGTGAAGATCGAGAATGATTATAATGGTGTCAATGGAGACATTTTTTCTCAAAATGGAAATAATGATTATTACAAAAGACAAAAGACAAAAAGGCGAGGTGGAAGAAGAAATTACCCAGAGCAGAGGGTGAAACGTGTAGAATCTTGTTAGAAATGAACCGACATCAAGATAAGATAAGATAAGATAAGATAAATTTTATTCGTCCTTGTACAAGGAAATTTGTTTTGATCATTGAATACATAACAATACAGTTACAGAAGCAGAAAATATGATACATAGCGCGCACACACACATATATACACACACACTGATAAATTAACTAAATTAACAAAATTAACAGTGCACACAATATGCTTCCCTAACTAAAACACATTGACCTGACACGCAGGACATAATTCAACTGTGCACAGATTACGATCAAGATGACGACATTATTGTAACATCCTAGTTGATGATGGAATAACGATTTAAAGTAGCGCTCAGTTTTAGTTTTCTTTGACAACAGCCTTAAACTTCTTACAGATCTTATATATTCCTTGTTCAGGGGATGTTGGGGGTCATTTATAATGATATTAGCTTTTTTAATACAAGCACCAGTGTACAGCTCATCAAAATATGGCAGGTCACAGATACAAATTTTGGATGCTTTTTTAATTAAATTATTGATCTTATTTTTATCTTTTTGTAAGATGTTTCCTCCCCAACAGACAACTCCATACATCAAAACGCTCTGAATAGCCATGGTGTAAAATATTTTCAGAATGCTTTTGCTAACTTTTAAAAAGCGGAGCTTTCTGAGGAAATACATGCGCTGGTTGGCTTTCTTGTATACATATGTTACATGCGCATGCCAGTTAAGCAATGAATCAATAGTAATGCCAAGATATTTGGCCTCTGTGACAATTTCAACCTCTTCATTGTTGATAGTAAGAGGGCAAACAGGATCGTTGTTATTTTTCCTAAAGTCAAAAACAAGCTCTTTTGTTTTCTTAACATTCAGTAGAAGATAGTTGTTATTACACCAACAATGAAAGGATTGTACAATGTTAGAATATTCGTGGCCAGAGTTAGGTAAAAGGCCTAAAATAGCAGAGTCGTCGGCAAATTTAAGAAGGTAAACGTTGTTGTGTGTCACAGTGAAATCATTTGTATACAATGTATACAAGGCAGGTGACAGCACGCAGCCTTGTGGCGCTCCTGTGTTTGTTGTGAGTAATTTGGAAAATGTGTTGTTTATATCCACAAACTGGCTTCTCTGTGTTAGAAATTCGAAGATCCAGCTCTTTAAAAAAGAACTCACGTGTAGGTTGGTAAAGTTGAACAACCAAGTTCCACACAAAGACATGCAGATATTGGACACACACACACACACACATACACACACACACACACACACATGTGACGAGCAGCTAATTGTGGTCTAGGGGAAATAATCCAATTAATAGAATTGCACCTAGAGAAATTAAAATCATGTCCACAATTATATGGATATGCTTTCACTTAGAAAGAGCTAACTAATCAGGAGCCCAGCAGCGGTCATGTGACCCTCGGGGGCTAGAGTATATTATCCACCGCGGCCCGGGTTCTCGCTAATGTTAGATGGAGCGCCTGCCCATGAAAATTTTCATCCTTTTTGGGAGGGGTTTTCGACTAGAAAGAAAACTGAAGTGTGGCAGCGTGCAATAGAGCTGGCAATGACATTGATGACCAGCTAGACCATGGCACTAAATATCCAAAGCTATTGAGGATTTCTGGCTGATTGGGTCAGCCAGACAATGGTAATTATCGAGGCAGAAATTTAAGCCAGAGAGGTCTCATGGGGAGACGGATCTACCCCACGAGAACTATGAGACGCAGGGTCCATCTAACAAAAGGAGAGAACGTATTTCAGGAGAAGTTCTATTTTGAACGTGTGATCTAGTGTTATAATCTAGTGTTATAAAATATAACTGTAACTTGAATTGTCTGGGTGAATCTAGGACTTACCAGCTCATCCCAGAGTTATGTCTAAAGTCTATCCCATGTGAGGGCAAGTGCTTAATAGTACGAGTGGTTTGAAAGTATAGATCTAACTGTGCCTACGTCTCCTTGGCGAGCCAGGCCAGCTGTAAACTGCGAATTGCTTATGACTTAAAATATCTGAAATATTCTGATGCCTCCAGAGACAATGTGAAATATAGAATTGATTGTGTAATACAGTATACAGTTCAGCCCTTGGTAATGGGGATCATTCAGTTAGTTAGCATAGTTAGACTTATTAGGAATTACTATTATTACTGTTGTTCATGATATTGTTTTTACATTTATATATATGTTTATATTGTAACTGTTACATCATTACATCGTGGTTCAGGCCCTTCAGGCCTGACTTAAATGTTACACATTTTGTTATTTAGTCATTAGTATGCTCGGGAGGTGGGGTTTAGTTCTTTCTTAGAATCTAAAATGCAGTCGAATAAATAAGCCATCCAAATTCTAAACAAACCAACCTCTGACAACCCACACACACATACATACACACACACACACACATACACACACACACACACACACATCCGAGACACAGGATACCGAGACGAACTTGCCCGTCTGTCATCCATGTCAACAATTCACAATTCGCACCACACCCCTCCATGACTGAACGAAAACGAGTAGTACACACCGTATTTATACAAGCAAAACATGTGGACATACAATGGGGGAAGGAATTATTCATATCGGTATTCTGTGTCTCTGCACACATTTCGAGAACCCTCGTAAACGTTCTAGCGACGTCACTGAAACCTAAGACAATTCAGCCTCTTTTATAGTGTGGACAATTCCCTGGTGACAGACATCGTTAACCCATTATGATGGTTTCTGTTTAAGAAAATACGAAGATAAACGAGAACGTGCTTAAAGAGGAAGTGGTTGTTTTTTTGCCTTGCAGCATCTCTGGTGACGGCTCATCCTTTTACAGATTTAAAACAAATTGAGAACTTTGAATTTCGCCTTTGTGTTAACGAGGGCACACGGACACGATAGACAAACAACGCAAAAGCAAACAGGCAGGGAAGCAGATAGTACAAGAAAGGCATAAAGACAAACAGACAGACACCAATGGATGGAAAGTGCGACCGGAAGGAAGGGTGGGCGGATTGAGAAGATAGATCGGTGGATGATGGACAAACAGACAGACAGACAGACGGACGGACGGACGGACGGAGGGACGGACGGACGGACAGACAGACAGACGGACAGACAGACAGACAGACAGACAGACGGACAGACAGACAGACAGACAGACAGACAGACGGACAGACAGACAGACAGACAGACAGACAGACAGACAGACGGAGGGACGGACGGACAGACGGACGGAGGGACGGAGGGACGGACGGACAGACAGACAGACGGACAGACAGACAGACAGACAGACGGACAGACAGACGGACAGACAGACAGACGGACAGACAGACAGACAGACAGACAGACAGACAGACAGACAGACGGAGGGACGGACAGACGGACAGACAGACAGACAGACAGACAGACAGACGGACGGACGGACGGACGGACGGAGGGACGGACGGACGGTCGGATGGATGGATGGATGGATGGATGGATATCATTGCGATACGGGTAGTCGCCGAAATAAGACAGTGTTACTTTTAAGTATGACCATGAACTGGTGAAGACAAAAGACATGCCTTGAACTGACAAAGATATGAAAAATCTGAAGCTGTATTACTGACGCTCTTGGCAAAACATTTCACACGTACATTTTTGCCTTCTCGAGAAAGTGAGGATTGAAATTTGGTCGGTAAAAAGGCTAAAACGCGTAGAACATTAGGTCACAATTAATACATAATTATCTCAAAAAGTTTTTAAACTATTGGAATGACACTTATACATAATGAAATTAGGAATGAGAGAACCACTTTCATGTTAGAACCTCAAAATTGGAAGAATGTCACACACAATAATATAGCAAATACCCCTCGAACTGTTCACATAATGGACAGCTAGTTGCAGCTGTTCACGCAAGGACATCAAGGACGTGAAATCTCGAGAAAAACAAGACAAATCCCCCGTAAAAAACAATGGCCATGGTGTTCAACAGCAGGAACTGTTCACAGGAGGCAAATCGAACAAAACATTTTCTGAAGAAAAATATGCATTTTTCTCAGCTCAGCTATGCTTCCTGTTTCCATTTCCAGTCAAAAACAAGGATTGTCGTTTTGTCACAGGTTCCCAAGACGTGGTCTCCTGATCACAAAACAACAAAAACGAACAACGTTTACCCCGAATAACCCATCTCCCACAACAACAGAAAACGCAACGCTACTGAGCTGAGGAAGGATAGAATAGACGAGGATACACAAGATAGACAACACACTATGACGATACACTCATAAAACGTGATAAACTACTTCCCTCACTCAAAGACAACATGAGTCATACGCTCGAATTCATACACAATTTATACACTTTATCATTAATTTTAAAATAGAATTACACCTAAAATATTTATCAATACAATCACTCACCACCCCCTTCACATATCATTATCACTCTATCGTACTTATGGACATCACTCACCAACCCTTTCACATATCATTATCAATCTCTCGTACTTATGGACATCACTCACCACCCCCTTCACATATCATTATCAATCTCTCGTACTTATGTCCTTTCTCCTATCCTCCAAATACTTAACTTCTCTTCACTGTCTTCTATTATTCACCACTCGAGACGACCTACCCTGCCGTCGGAGATCCCACGATTGGGACGACCTACACTGTCGTCAGCATTCACCACTCGAGACGACTGACACTGTCGTCGGAAACACCACAACTGGGACAATCTACACCATCGCCAGCATTCACCACTCGAGACGACCTACACTGTCGTCGGAAACACCATCACTGGAACGATCTACACTGTCGCCAGCATTCACCACTCGAGACGACCTACACTGTCGTCGGAAACACCATCACTGGAACGAGCTACACTGTCGCCAGCATTCACCACTCGAGACGACCTACACTGTCGTCGGAAACACCATCACTGGAACGATCTACACTGTCGTCAGCATTCACCACTCGAGACGACCTGTCCCTTTCAAGGTATACAACCAGAATCCCTCCAATCCCCCTACGTGTCGTTGATTTTTCTCATTCTCCCCGTTCACTGCCAGTGCCGTCCGTGTTTTTCAAGTGAATCAACTTTAACTTTTCACGCTTTCACTCACCCTTCCGTTCCTCCGTGCACTCACTCGACTTTCATACACAGGTGTACCCACAGGGGCGTCACCCTTCCATTATTAATGAAAACCTCTCTTGACACGTTTTCCGTTTACTGGTATAAAAAGAATTGCAGTCTGCAGCAAGATCGGAACGATCGCATTTTTTAAAATGTGTCTTTCACGTATTTTATCTGAAACATGAACTATTTTTAAAATGTGTCTTTCACGTATTTTATCTGAAACATGAACTATTTTTAAAATGTGTCTTTCACGTATTTTATCTGAAACATGAACTATTTTTAAAATGTGTCTTTCACGTATTTTATCTGAAACATGAACTATTTTTAAAATGTGTCTTTCACGTATTTTATCTGAAACATGAACTATTTTTAAAATGTGTCTTTCACGTATTTTATCTGAAACATGAACTATTTTTAAAATGTGTCTTTCACGTATTTTATCTGAAACATGAACTATTTTTAAAATGTGTCTTTCACGTATTTTATCTGAAACATGAACTATTTTTAAAATGTGTCTTTCACGTATTTTATCTGAAACATGAACTATTTTTAAAATGTGTCTTTCACGTATTTTATCTGAAACATGAACTATTTTTAAAATGTGTCTTTCACGTATTTTATCTGAAACATGAACTATTTTTAAAATGTGTCTTTCACGTATTTTATCTGAAACATGAACTATTTTTAAAATGTGTCTTTCACGTATTTTATCTGAAACATGAACTATTTTTAAAATGTGTCTTTCACGTATTTTATCTGAAACATGAACTATTTTTAAAATGTGTCTTTCACGTATTTTATCTGAAACATGAACTATTTTTAAAATCGTTCTTGATATTTACATCCCGGCTTTTCTTGTTTTACTTATGTTGTTCTTGTTTCTGTGTGTTTTTGTGGTAGGGATTAGTTTTTAAGAGTTGTGCCCCGGGCAACGGCCTTGTTCGGCCTGCGCTTCTCGACGTTCAACCGCCAAAGTATCTTTAACGTGTGTGACGTGCACACGCGCCCTCCGAGTTTTTCGTCCTTATCCGAAAAGACTAGGTGCTCATCCTACCTACAATAGGATCAGGGGCAGGAATCCCGCCCCCCCCCCCCCCCACAAAAAAAAAATTAAAATTCCAAATTGTCTGCAACGACCCTGGATCGAACCCGATAACTTCGTCACGAGAGGCAATCACCTTGCCGCTAGACTAACGTATCCCTATTTAGTACAGACTTGGTGGTGTGATAGTTTATATTACCTAACAGGATGCCTCGTGGAAACTCCTGAGATTATTTCTGAAACAAGCTTACGCTATTGTCTCCTTACTTTGTCTGGTATCTTATTTTTGCGTTACCCATAGATACTAGTAAACAAAACAGCACTAGAAAAAGTGACTGATTTCAAATACCTAGGATCACATAAATCGCAGGATGGAAGCTGCTCAAAGGACATAAAAACAAGGATAGGAATGGCAAAACACAAAATGGTTCAACTAAACAACATTTGGAAGGATAGAGGCACACCAACGGACCTCAAAGTGAACATACTTAAGTGCTTGATCTGGCCAGTCCTACTATATGGTTGTGAAGCCTGGACACTCAAAAAGGCAGACATAACAAGATTGGAGGCAGCTGAAATGTGGCTTTACAGAAGGCTACTCAGAATAAGTTGGACAGAAAGGAGAACAAATACAAGCATCTTAGAACAGCTTGGCACCACCAGAAGAATAACACCTGAAATAAATAAAAGAAGACTTGCATACATCGGCCACGCGGCCCGAAACAAAAGCACGGCCCTTATGATATCAATCCTTCAAGGAAAGACAGAAACAAAGAGAAAACAAGGAAGACCACCCATTACATATCACGATAACATCAAGAAAGTCAGCCAGCTGGAAATAAGTGAACTAACTAGGAAAGCTAAGGACAGGATTGGGTTGAGGAGATTTTGTCGTGACATCCACTGTAGCAGCTAACATCGATGACGATGAAGCCGACAGGTGACAGGTGACCCATAGATCTTAGGCCTTCTAAGAGATTGAAAGGTTAGAGAGCATTTCTAGATTTTCCGACCGAATAATCAAACTGATATTTGCCTTTCAGAATATCAAGCTCGTTATTGAAACTGTCTGGCGTGGATTTAATCACATCTTTTAACTGTTTGAAGTGCTAGGATGGAATCAGACAATGTTTAAAATACAATCTCAAACAGTGCTGACCCAGACATGATCAGTTAAAAGTTTCCCCTACCATTTTTTGATAAAAGGAATTTAGCCTTTCTCGATTCTCTTCACACCCATGGTGATCTGACAAACCGTGCACATTTAGCCCAGACCGCTGCAAGTTTACATCATCCGAAAGAGAGGCCAAGGTTACAATCAAGACCACTTGTAAGACGGGAAAAGGCCTGCTGAAAATATAAAGGTGTTTGCCGGTGCCGTGTTGGCAACAAAACTTGTGGACTGTCTACAGGAAGGGCTCAACTTCAGATCCTGTTGTTCGGCTGGGAATTAAATTCGTCCAGTTCTAATGACATAGCTTTGACCACCTCTAAATGCAAGCTGCTATCTATGTAGGTATATTTGTTGTAGGCGAAGCGTGGGCGAGGGTGATGTGAAGGGGGAGGGGACATGGGGAGAGGGTCCTGAATCCGCATAATTACATCGGAAAGCCAAGCGTGACCCTGTTTAACGGTCCAGAACCGCGTGAAACTCTCCAGTTACACTCTTTGTCAAATGAACTTTGTCCCCACACCACTGGAAATGTGAAAGCCATGCGTTATAGAGCTTAAAGACAATGCTTTTCTATGCTGTCTTGTCTCTTCTATTTGCTACGCCCTATTTCAAATTTTGATTTGGCTCTTTCATGCGGCATTCCGAAGATTTTCTCATTCTTGTGAGTCCCGCTACATTATGCCAGGGAGGACAGTTTTGCTGATAGCAATCCCAAACTCAAAGATTCTAGACATGAGAAACAAATGGGGGTGGGAGGGGGGGGGGGTTACAATGCAAATTTTTTTACCTTTCCTATAAAACTGTTTTCGGCACACATGAGGAATTGTCGAAGAAAACCAATATCGCTTGAGCTAATTTTCCGTTATGAGGATGAAATTCATTCATAAAATGGCTACTCTTTGAGATTTAGATTTGGCATTTCAACATGTGTGATTAATCTTTTGGCATACCAAAATATGTGATTAATCTCTTGACATCTTTGAAACAAAGTTAGGCCAGGTCACAGGACTGGTGTCCTCTTTCATTTTTTATTTTTAAATTCTTGTTTTAGAAGGTCGATGGCCAGCTTTTGCAGGTAACAATATTTTGATAAAAGTAGCTTATCCTGATTTTCTGCTTGTTGGCAAACCATTCATCCTAATACTATGAACAAGCATGAGATCTGAATTCCTAAAAAAATCCATATCTTTCATCAATATTATTAATACATCACAGGCCTTGTAAATAGTTTATGTTCCCTTGCTATTTTGAAGTACTGTTTTTAAGCAAAACTTGAGTACAGACTATACGGTCATTCGGCCCTCTCTGTGGCAGAATTACTGAAAGTTTCTCGAGACAGTGGTTCTTGTTTGTTCATCTCCATTTTCTGAAAAACTGGATATCTTTTAACAATTATGTTGAAGAGGTTAACAAATGCACATTAGACGGTTATGTAAGGAGCGATGGGGCACTTATCAAAATGTTTAACAATTCTGATTAACTAATTACTCTTCATTATAATACTAAAGCCACAAACGTTTAACCTTGAATTTCCCTGATTTGCAAAAGTTGGAGTTGGAACAAAGTAGAATTAACGTTTCGTTCTCGCACAACTGGGGAAATTCGGCAATTCTATCCAAGGGTGTTTTGATATAAAAATGGTAGAGTGATCTTTAAGCAAAATTAATTAAGGGGACAAGGTGGTCTAGAGGCAAGGTGCTCGCCTCTCATGCCAAGGGTCCCGGGTTCTAAACCCGGGCAGTGCAGGCATGTTGGAAAGTGGATTTTTCTCATATTTTCAGGTCCCTGGTCCTATTAGGGGGTAGGATCGAGTAGTTCTTGGAAATTGGATTTTTCTCATATTTTCAAGTCTCTGGTCCTATTGGGGGGTAGGATCGAGTACCTAGTCTTCTCGGATAAGGACGAAAAAATTCGGAGGGCCCGTGTGCACGTTGCGCACGTTAAAGATACCTTGGCAGTTGGAAATCGTAAAGAGCAGGCCGAAAGGCCGCTGCCCGGGCAAAATTGAAATTAATAGATTAAAATTTATCCATATCATCTCCCCCCCCCCCCCCCCCCCCCGCCAGAACAAGAAATAATAAAAAACAAGTAAAGTGAGGTGTAAATGCCAAGGGCAGCGAACCTCCTAAAATAAAGACCTCAAATCATTAACCAAAATTTAAAAAACGTGGAGGGGAAGTGTGAGGGAGAGAAAAAATGGGCGTTTTATAACGAGAAAGAGAAACATGGCATGACTGACTTCAAAAGTTAGTTATGTTTTTTGGGGTTTTGTTAGCAAACTGGAAATATTGAGGTGGCAAAACATAAAGTGAAAAAGGGGGGGGGGGTGCATTTTTGTGACGATTAATTGACCACCTCCTTGGCCCTCACAGGTAAAATAAAAGTGAAATCTGAGACGTTTGAACTTCTTAATTCAGGAAAATCATACAGTTTTATTCTACTTTACTCAAAATACTTCCCCTAAGAAAACTGTGACCATTTTGTTCTATTGTAGAAACTTGAGAACTGGTTTTATATCTCTTCTTTTAGTCAACTGGCATTCTCCACTCACCCATCCATACACATACGCCCCCCGGGTCGGAAAAAATATAACCAGTCAGCAATGACAGGCACGAAAAGGCAGCTGTCCCGATAGACTACATGTTCAGCCATTTCCTCAAAGCCTTTTGTGTGATAGCAAAGCGAGACATCTGGTACTATATTTCATACACACGTCAATATTCACCCTGTGTTTGGCGAAAATAAAATGCAATAAGCGAATCGTGTGCTATAATTTGTCGCTCTATGACAAATTTTTTTTTTGTTTAATCAGACTTTTTTTGTTTGGCTGTAAAAGTTGCCAAGTTTCACAGCGGATCGGGGGGATGGGTGGGGGGGGGGGGGGGAGGTTGGAGAAAGGTGGGGTGGGGGGGGGGGGGATAGGAAACCTCAATCCTACTGAGTCAAGAGTTCAAATAGGAAATAAAACTGTGGAGATAGGGAGGAGAGAACGAGGGCAAAGTACAAGAATAAAACAATACGGGCCTGAAATAAACATCATGAACAAGGAAAATATTACAGTGAGATAGAAAAGGACCCACAAGGTTGTTCTGTGCCAGTTGATTTCTACGAGATACTAGCATTGGCCATAGGGGGTCGGTCGTAAATAAATTTGTTTGTTGTTGGTTTTGTTTTCTTAATGAGAGTTCCAGATTCACTTGAGTTGATTATACAACTAAACGCTAACTTTGGGGAAACGTTGGTTTAGAAGCAAGGTGCTCGCCTCTAATGCCCAAGAGCCAGAACATTTTTGTTTAAAAGTGAGGTGTAAATGCCAAGGGCAGCGAACCTCTTAGAAAGAGAATCTGAAGCGCTCTTAAATGTCCACAACCTGCAGGCACCACGACCAGGAGGGGTCGTAGAGAGCTGATACTGTGGCATACATGTTTCAATTTGATTATTACTTGATTGAATATTATTTCCTTTTTGGCCTATGTGATTTCCTGGCAACGTGTAATAATACCTAGTGACGTCACCTAGTGAGGATGACGTAGAGAGGAGAATAAAAAAACATGGCTGACATACAAGGATCGTATGGAGTGCTTTCCTATATCTAATCGTATTCTATTTATACTAACTGTAAACACGCACAAAAATACCATTCTTTTCCTTCTCATTTGTAGTAGTCAGTGTGCGGTAAAATCTTTTGCGTATTTTTTTTCCCTGTGACAATAAAGTAATCTTGCACTGATTGTGGAAATGCAATCTTGAGAGGTGGCTAATAAAATATGCGTGTTCTTAATATAAGTGTGAGTGCATTCTGCGATAGATTGATTTTCAATCGGTAAAGAATTGTTGCTTTAACTAACTTTCATGCGCACATGTCGAGGGGTATTGGCTATAATTATTATTGTATGCTACATTTTGACTATTTTAAGGTTTTCTATGAAAATCGTTCCCTTTCCTAACTTCATTACGTACAAGTGTCATTTTAATCTCAACTTTTCGAGATAATGTGTTTGTGACGTCGTGATGTTTTATGCCTTTTAGCCCTTTTGCCGACCAAACTTCAATCCTCATTTTCACTGAAGGTAAACATGCTCATACAACAATATGGCAAATTTTATACGCGACGATAATAATGTGCGAACACATGCACGCACAGCTTAAGGTACACTTCTGATGCTACAGTTCGCGCTGGCCTTTTTATGTGATTGAGAGGCATGTAGCGATAGTGTAAAAGAAAATGCAAAGAAACAGTGACGAAAACAGAAAATAAAAAGCTCACTGAAAGTTTTCTCAAAATGTTTCGAATCTAAAATTGCAGCCGGTTTAGAGGAAGCCTACAAGACCAGTGTGCCAAGTCTTATCTAGCTTTGTCTAACCTATATGAAACCATGGGCACATCGACTCTCAAATCTTCAGTAAGGACGATCTTCTAAGAGGGGCCTAATCTTTCCAACCCCGTTCTTTTTTTTTTTTTTTTGGTCTTAATTAAAAAACAACATACACTACAAAGTAAAAGCTAGGTTCTTCTATCTGTCATCTTTTTGGTAGTTTAGTGGTAGGCTACTAATGCCCGGTGCATCATTGAATTAGCACGGTTCCATCAGACTACGCCACCGGGGAAGCCACGCCATCCCTATCTCGATGATAGTATAGCCAGGCTCGCATATTCTCTGTGGCGACGGCACATCGTCTTTACTTCCAGGCCTCCAGTGAGAAACAATGAAAACAATCAGCTATTGATTCCAGAAACGCTAAGTAGGTTAGTGTTCACCCCAAATCGAATGCTGCTGAAGTAATCTCCAGGATCAACTTTACGTTACGCAGGCTGCAAAAGATTGCATATTCATCATGGTGGCCAGGCGTATCAGCTGATTGAGTTACTAGGCGATTACAAAAGATTGCATTCTGGGCGTCACGTTAACACTTGGGGGTCGGAGAAAACATGACGGAGGCACACAGGACACCAGAGGAGTGTCTGTCACTGGTGTGGGTTGAATGTGGCCATCGTGCCCACTTCAGATTGGCCTCAAAATGTAAAGTAAGGATAACAGATAACGTGAATTTCATTGACATATTTCGGTACTTATGAAGCCTCAATCTCCCCAGTATAACAGGAGAAGAAGGACAAACGTATCTGCCAAGATTTTAGTCAATCTTTGTTGCCCCCCCCCCCCCACCTCCTCCCAACTTGTCAACCCAGTTTAAAAAGTTGTTTAAGAAAACAGCAAACCACTCACTATGTTCTCGCTACCAAATGGTAAAAGGTGGTATTTTCGTTTGGATATGGCCATTATTTTTCTTTCAATCTATAACTTTTCTTCAGTCTGGCCAGTGATATGGTGGCCCCATCGTGTATAATTTGTTTGCATTTCTGAGAGTCCTGGTGGTTCTGAAATTGCCATCTCATTGTCTTAACAGCCACTTTTGGTAATGTCAGTGCACTGCAACACCACCAGGTCGTGACTCGACTACTTTCCGGGCTCAAAGATCGCGTATTTATCACGTACAGATTGTTAAAACACTGTCGTTGGTGCTACAGTTTTCTTCCCTTTGTCATGACGCCAGATCACGTTGACAAGGAAGGGAGAAAACCACACCTTGGCCTCTGACATTTAAAAAGTATGCCCCCTTTGAGCCTTTGTCACTTGAAATAATGCTGATGTCCATTTTCCTTGAGCAATATTGCAATAACGCGGATGAATTGCTGCAATCCGGTTGCCAAGTAATGGGTTTTCATTCTAAACTGGCTCTGGGCCAGCCTTTTAATTGACTTTTGTTTTATTTTTATTTTTATTTTTACCCCTGTCGGGGCTAATTTTTTGGCTTTGTTGTGGTCGTTGCTATGTTGTCTCCGATAAAGAGAAATAGCTGATTGGCATCTCATTTCTTTCCGACTTCATTTGGCCCTGGGCTCTGGATATAAAAAAAATATATATATATAAAAGAACAGACACAATAATAATTGGGGGTATGTAGCGGACAGACAGCCTGACCCACCCTTTTATTTGAAATTATATCACTATATTTTTTGCTCTCTCCATCTGTCAAATCCAGAGATTATATAAAATCCGCCTGCAGGTAAATTAATCATTCATATATCTGTGGTTCATCCTCCTGGTTGTTGTTGTTGTTGTTGTTTTCTCATTTGATTTTGGAGTCCGAGCCAACGCCCATCTTGAGGAAATAATACAAAGTTAGAATTTACAAGGGGCGGGTGAGGTGGTATGGAGGAGGGGGCGGGGGGGGGGCTGTGATCAAATCCTTCTTAATACCCTACAGGTGCTGATAACTACAGCTATTGATGTAGAAAAATCTGATTCACATTTCCCCGAGTTTTATAATTACATCAGACCTGTATAAGCTGAAAAGTTACGAAGTCGGTGATCATTAAAAAACGAAAAAAACAAAAGCACTGGAATCTGGCTCCTGAGAGAAGTAACCGAAAAATAGTTTAAATTTCTATTTTTATCTTTTTAATACGATATACTGGCAATAAGTCAGGATAAAATTTGGTCACCCGAGACAAAGTTTAGTATGATCCTATTATTTAAGAATGCATAGCCACTTAGTATTCTCTTAAATTTTTTTTAAGCTGGCAAAGTCCATTCTCAGACTCACATAAGGCAGGAAAACCTCTATCACGTACTATCGTGTACTACAGTGCTGGTTCTGATTTAAAGAAGTTTCGGGCGGAATTTGACAATTCTCAGATAAGTGCATATACGACTTTTTAAACCAGACGGTAAAAAATTGGCAGTATGTTTTTTTCTTTTCATTCCCGTTTTCGGGATGAATCTCTTGTTGGAACTTTGAACACAGTTAGATAAATAAAAACGCAGTTTACATCTCTAATGTTAACACTGGGCGAACGTCCCGAAACATGATGTGTTAACACTTGATGATAAGAAAATCTGTGATTTTTTAAAAATTTTATTTTGTAGACAGTGTCTTAAAAGGAAAGTGCTGCACAGTTGCGAACCTGCTGTAAATATAAAAAAAAATTGTGGTTTCGCCCTTTTTACTTTTATTTTGTAGACAGTGTCTTAAAAGGAAAGTGCTGCACAGTTGCGAACCTGCTGCTGTAAATATACGAAAAATTGTGGTTTCGCCTTTTTTTTTCCCCCTTTTTTTTAACCTAATTCCCTCTTGTTTGTATTGTTATTACTTCCTTTCACCTTCTGTCTGAAGGTAGTTCGTCTTGTCCCAGACACCACTGAAATATTAGACATTTTTATAATTGTATAGTTGCGGCAGGTGTGCTCGAGTCTCTTTGATGGTTTTTTTTGTTGTTGTTTTTTTAATATTTTCTCCAGGAATCAGTTCAACATTTAACGGAGTGGGATTTTTGGATATTCTTGGTTGGGTACCTCAGGTCTAAACAAGCTTTTCCGTCTGGGTGAAAATTGGCATTCCAGGAGATTAGTTGAAGTCACAGTGGCAGTCACCCAAATAAAGGGATAAAAGTCAAGTACAGCGGGGGCGTGAGTGGATTAAGCGGAGACATCCACACTGCTAATAAGGATGTTGTAACAAGAGGCGACAGACAGGTGTTTGTTGTTTTCTTTTATCTATATTTATTCGCTTTCAGTGTCAGTCAACAAAAGTCACCGTGACATCCACTAATAATGATGGCGTGTCAGGTTTTCATTTTTTTAGTTTTTGGGACACTAATTAATATGCCAGAGAATGCAAACAAGAAATCACTTAACCAAAAAAAAAAAAAAAATCGAAAAGATTGGAATCCTAGAAATGAATCTTGTCTATTAGTGCCTTTATCATGTGTGTGTGTCTTTATAAGTGACTTTAGTTCCAAGCCATAAGTTTGTCTTCCTTGTCAGTCTAGAATTATAACGAGAAATGTTAGCTGACAGAGAGGAGGGCGGCATAATTAAAATCAAAGGTCCTGCAGACACAGCAAATTAAAATGAAAGGGAATTAGCATCTCTTCAAAATCTGAACTGTCTACTTCAGAAAAAAATATGCCTTTGGGAACTTGTAAGCACATACGAAAATTGTGCAAGAGGATATGGTCTTCAGCTGGCACTGTGGGATGCTCTGATGGTCTGTGTACATTCTGTTAAGGAGGGGGAAGAATGACGACCCTACTGCCACTTTGACTTTAGTAACTTGAAGGAAAGCGCCTTCTTCATTACGCATCTAATCAGACGGTGCACAGTATATTATATAATAACACCGAAACACTATGACTGCGAATCCAGGAAATATTTATAACCTCACGTGGATCCGCAGCACATGTTGTCTTCCTCTAAGGGGGACTGAAAGCTAGGGGGATTGAGATCTACAAGTTATTCTACATATTTACAGAATTCATTTTCAAATGTTTTCAAAACTGCAGAAAAGAAATACGAATAATACCGACATGTGTTTATACGTCAGATTGTTATTTCTGGAATCAAGTACTCAGAAAAGTGTAAACGGCGAAAATTGGCCGTCGTTGTGTCCACGCCCAGTCAAAACCAAACTGAAACAATGGATAGGTGAACAAATCTTGTGTTCGGAAAGTAGCCCATTCCTTTGAAAGTCATTTTGCCATTCTGAACTTCAGTATTATCCCCCTCCGCACCATTTCATTGATTTGGAAGTTTGTCCTTCCAAGAAGCCAACAAGATAAAAACATAATCCATGGTAAATATTTTGCCTGACGCTCGATCTGTCACATAAATCACAAATACGTCAATCCTTTTTTTTTTTTTAACCGTAGTTATAGTTTTCCAAGGTGCAAATGTCTGGCAATAACTACTTTTTATTCTTAAGGGTACGGATGCCTGTCATCATTACTTCCCGAAACGTTCAGGTCTTGTGGTAATGTTTTATTCTGGTCAATATATCGATTTTAAATACTACCATCCTTTTTCTTCCTTTAAATGGTTTAATAACAGTAACTTCGTTGTTTCCCTCGATCATTTTACTAGCAACAACGACACAACGGGTAAGAAAACCTTACGTAAAAAAGACATCACATTTTGGCGCTGTCTATGCATTTTTTCCTTCGTTATTTGAACTCTTCCTAATGCAATGTGACACAGAATCTCCCCCTAGTAAACTGTACAATTTCAATGAAGTCGGTAAGCTTTTTTTTTTTTTTTTTTGGCATTTCAATAAAGGCAGGAAATTTCTTGAAGCCTTGGAAATCTAATGTCTTCAATATCACTCCGCGTGGACGACCAATCGGGGAGAAGTGACCACGTGGGTGGCAATGCGTGACGCGAGGACCAATGGATGGCACTCGAACGTCACTCCGAAACACGGCTGACATCAACAAATGGCATCATCCATCAACGTTTATTGGCCACTCAACTTGCTAGCGTAGTTCCCTGATGCGGGCATTAATTTCCTATTCGCTTCCCATTTCAATTTGGCAGCTCTACGGTGAAAAGGTCAAAACTGCTGACTGTGATCATCTTGTCCTTTGTCATTACAATGCATCATTTTGACTATGTGGGAACTGATTGATCTTTTAAGGAGTTTTTGTATTGTAAACATCTCAGGTTACCAGACAAATTCTACCTTATTGTATATTTAAAAGCATTTGAAAATTCAAAGCTGAATAATTGTTTAGGACTGTTTTCTTGGAAACTGAATGATGTCCCTTTTTAGTCTCAGAGGCTTGAGGATGAGAGTAGATCAAGTGTTTGTTGCTGTGTTTGAGTGGGAGTGTGACGAATTGATCTTATGTTACAGGCACATAGGTTTTTGTGGATTTGAGCTCTATGCAAGTTAGTCAGTACATTACATTACATTACATTATTGTGTGTGATGCCACTAGAATATGGAAAAAGGAAGTAATAAAGTTAACGAAACGTGTATGCCAGAAAAAAAAACATCTGGATATAAGGGAAGGTGATTATTAATTTTGTCTGAAAATAATTACAGTATCCAAATTTTATCAGAGAATATAAGAATTGGTCACTCCGTCAGCCGGACAGTTTGTTGATCCATTGGATGGATGGAAGAATTGATTGGTGGTGGATGGATGGATACACATGGATTGATGGATATTTGATTTAGAAGACCATGCAACATATGGATACACGGATTTGTCAAAGTTATCTCGCAAAAATGTAGTTCATCTATTTCGACGGGGACTTATGCGAGTAGAGATGGACACTATGGAAGCTTTGCTTATTTAGTTGGTACCAAGAATAAGAGGCAAATCCAGGCATATTCAGTCTCAGCCAAAGTCTGAATTATGACTGCCATAAATGAAGCGAAATCTGACAGACTGAAATGAATTCATCCATGACTTGTTGCCCAGATTTTCAGCCTTGTGAAAGTACGACTGAAATGGCCACATACACAGTGTATTGCTTCTTCTTTTTTTTTTTTTTAACTTAGAAAACAAGTTTAACATTTTATTTAAATCCCAACGTGTAATTGTCAAACGGTTTATTGATGTGTGTGGAAGAATTGAGATTGTCACTGAGGGAACAACCATGTATTGGAATTGAAAATGAATAATTATTTGCTTATAGCTGGATTACATAGAGGATAACGCTTAGGCAGCGTGAAGATTGAGGAAGGGCATGTTGGGGCAGGATGAAGTTTGAGGCTGGGTGAAGCTTGGGGCAGGGTGAAGTTTGGGGCAGCTTAAAACTTGGGACAGATTGAAGCTTGGGGGAGGGTGAAGCTTGGGGCAGCTTAAAACTTGGGACAGATTGAAGCTTGGGGCAGGGTGAAGCTTGGGGCAGCTTAAAACTTGGGACAGATTGAAGCTTGGGGCAGGGTGAAGCTTGGGGCAGGGTGAAGTTTGGGGCAGCTTAAAACTTGGGACAGATTGAAGCTTGGGGCAGGATGAAGCTTGGGGCAGGGTGAAGTTTGGGGCAGCTTAAAACTTGGGACAGATTGAAGCTTGGGGGAGGGTGAAGCTTGGGGCAGGGTGAAGTTTGGGGCAGCTTAAAACTTGGGACAGATTGAAGCTTGGGGCAGGATGAAGCTTGGGGCAGGGTGAAGTTTGGGGCAGCTTAAAACTTGGGACAGATTGAAGCTTGGGGGAGGGTGAAGCTTGGGGCAGGGTGAAGTTTGGGGCAGCTTAAAACTTGGGACAGATTGAAGCTTGGGGCAGGGTGAAGCTTGGGGCAGGTTAAAGCTTGGGGCAGATGAAGCTTGGGGCAGGGTGAAGCTTGGGGCAGCTTAAAGCTTGGGACAGATTGAAGCTTGGGGCAGATGAAGCTTGGGGCAGGGTGAAGCTTGGGGCAGGGTGAAGCTTGGGGCAGGGTGAAGTTTGGGGCAGCTTAAAGCTTGGGACAGCTTGAAGCTTGAGGCAGGGTGAAGCTTGGGGCAGGGTGAAGCTTGGGGCAGCTTGAAGCTTGGGACAGATGAGGCTTGGGGCAGGGTGAAGCTTGGGGGCAGGGTAAGTTTGGGGCAGCTTAAAGTTTGGCACAGCTTGAAGCTTGGGGCAGATGAAGCGTGGGGCAGATGAAGCTTGGGGCTGTGTGAAGCTTGGGGCAGGACGAAGCTTGGGGCAAGGCCAAACTGACCCAGATAAATAGAATATTATTTGATAGTTCGTATATATGTGAGTAAGTCTGCACTGAATGGCAAGCAAAGGGAGGAAGAAGAACAGGAGGAGAACCAGGAAGAAGGTGGCACGACGACATTATACAGAGGAGTGACAACATGGATGAGGAAAACATCAGTCTGAAAGAATGGAAGCCATCGTCGAAGGCTACATCCTGGGGTGGATGGACAATGCCCAGATGAAAGGTTATCAAGTTTGTTTGTTGTTGTTTTTTTTTAGTGCGTTCAACAATACACCGTTTTGCAATTTCTTTGCTATCCCCGGCTGCGGGATTTTTTTCCGCACGAGCTTTAGCAAATTCAGGAGCGGGGCAGCAAAAGATCCCCAAACACAGGGCAGCTCTAACAAGTCCGAGGGATTTTCGGTGACGTTTAGAGCCACAGGCCCCCCCCCCCCCCCCGTGGCTTTTTTCTGTGTCATCAGTAATGATACTAACGACAATAATAATATGAACCATTTCCAAAAGGTCGACCAACTACAGGTTGCCAGCTTCACCGAGTAAACAAAACAAAAAAAAGGATAGAAATTGGTTAATTTCTTACAGCTTTTATGTCATTGAATTAATCACCGAAGAGACAGCAGAGACAGGTTTACGAAGATTGCTTTCTTTAATATAAACGATATTACGGGGTTTTGAAGTCCTATCTGCTCCTGCAATTTTTGTCTAAACATTTCAGCTTTTTTAGAAAATAATTTTTGACACCCTGAGAATTGCAAAATATTTGACAGAGGATGTTGAATGCCACATTAATTTATGAGCAGCACTCTCTAGACTGAGCAGTGAGGCTTATTTTCATCATTTTTTTTTTTTTTGCCTTCAGTGTTTGACAGTCAATATTGTTTAGAGCTTAGACGTAACACTTTATGTCATCTGTGTGAGTCTATGTGGGGATGTTTGAATAATCCGGGAATCAGGTTCCTGATGTCGAGATGTAACACTGATCCTTTTGAAAATTTATAAAGGGAGACATACAAGTGAAATTTTAATCATTTTCAAAAAATAATTTTTAAAAAAAGAACGAATTTTGCTATCATATAATAATGGAGCTTGGGCCCAACTTGGCGACCGCAAAGGCTTTTTTACTACGCAACGTAGAGAAATGAAACTTGGCACATGTATGTAAAATTTATTAAGCCTGTACGTGTCGAGCTCATTTTTTCCCGAAACTCTTTACTTTTCCCAGAAATTCAGTTATAATTATCAGTTATCAATTCATGATTGCGAATACGACGTGATAATTTACTTCCGTCAATTTCGACATTTCCGCCTCTTACCGCAAATGTAAACTAGAGTTCACGATCCAGCCACGCCTAGAAAACTTTGATAGTGATACCGAGTATAGTGTTATACAGATGAGGTGAGTGCCATTCATTCATACCAAGAAAACTGTGCGTAAATATTTAGATCATTTTTTACGAACACATGAGCCGATGAAAAATGCTCGGTGCGCATCACTGTGCACTGTGTACTACTGTAATACTGTCCTATCTATCTATTGATCGCCGATTTTATGTGGATGACCCAAAGTGTCTCGACATCAATGTCTTTGTGCTGATTCCGTTCGGTCTGGAGTGGTGAGCTTTGTTTTTTACCATTCGAAGAATGGGGCAGTTACTAGTAAAGATAAAAGACCAGTCAAATTAATGGCAATGAAAAGATTTATTCTCATAACAGGACATAAAGTTCCTCAAACATTCACAAACTGTATCAAATACATTTGAATACCATCACGCAATAAAAGCTTTTTTAAAAGCTTGACAACTGGTAGGTGCTCTAGATCCCCTAGAATATGTATCAAAATGTGTAATATGTCGTAAAATGTATAGAAAATCAAAGAAAATGGACACACCAAAATTAGAGCTGCAGTTTTATGTGACAATATATAAAATACATCTTTACAATCAACAAATAATATCATAATGTGTAATAACATAATTATGGGCAATAACAAAGATAATATATTTTTACAAGTGAGGAGAAGCTTCCTGCCTATGTCACTATATTGTCACTATTAAGTATCTACAGTAACTTATTAATAAAACTGACAGAAAAATAATAACAAAGTGCATTTTAACGAATTCGTTGCTTTTTGTAAGGTTGAGCAGAAGATGATTATCCGACCTCAGATTTAGATGGCTTGCCTGATCCATTGGATGGATCGTAGCGAAATTTTTATAATGTTTAGGTAAACATGGATATTCTTTCAAAATAAACACAGGATGCCAGAAATCTCACAATAAGCTGGTTTTTCATGAAAAACAAAAACAATTTCAACATTTACTCATTTACTGTGTCTGGATCCAAGAGATATTTAGACCATTATGAAAGGCGGCCTCTTCTTCTTTAGATGATACATGTTCAGTGCCCTTACGCTTCTTTGATCAGACGCGCAAGACGATTTCTTACCTGGCTTGTCAATTTTGTGTGCTAGCGGCAGTGGCTAACTCCAGTTTGGAGTACTAAACTATCATGTCTTTGTAAATAGTTAATCTCACCAATCCACACCCACCCCAACCCCGATTTAAGAAAAGTAATTTAGAAAAAAGACGAAGAAAACGAATCAACCACGGCTTCCTTTCATCTGTTGTGACAGAACTCGTGCTTCTCCGGATTTTTTGTTGTTGTTGCTGTTTACTCAAAATACCTTCAGAACTTTGCATGAGGTATAAATTTCAGTTTTCATGACTGCAATGAAACACACTTATTGATAATTTTGCAGTTCTGTTTTAGGGATGTTCTTCCCCCGCAGGTGATGTTCCTGACATCTTGACTGTGGGTTGGAAGATAGTTGATCAGGCCGATCCTTGACATGAATTGTCTGGGGCCACACAAATGCCGAGGACTCACTGACTGGGCATGCCTCTTCTGTACAGCGACTTCTACATGTTGCTTCCCATAATGCTTATATATACTCCAGGTCTGTTTCATTAACCTAACATTGCATTACATAATGTATATTTGGATGATAAAAATAAATAATTGTCATTAGAGATGATAAGAAAACTTCCAGCTTCGATTCTCTGTCAGCGGGGTACGTCCACTTAATGCCTGCAAAAGAACAACATGATTGTGTTAGTGAAGACACCTAGGGTGGGATGAGTGGGGGGGAGAGGGGGGGGGTGGTTGAAAATTCAATGTAGATTAATGAACGCTATGGGCACGTCAAAATCAAACTTTTTAACACGGGAAATCCCAGGGTACAAGTCCAGGGCGGCATGGTACACAGTCGTAACTCCACTTATGAAAAAAAAAAGCGAGATACTTGATATGCCTGTAGCCCTAGACAGCCTCCTGACTTATGTTATAAATTGGGGTAAATTCTGTAGACTAAGGGTTAATTAATGTTTTTTAAATACATCCTAAATATCAAATCTGATCAAGGAAAGTTATTGTTTTTTACTTATCTTGAACATTTTGTAAAAACCCAGTCGTACTCATTTATATTAATTTTTCATTACACTTCTGATTATTGGCACCTGAGAGATTCTCTACAGTTCATACAGACTAGGAAATATTCATTTTAGAGATGGAACTATCTTTACGAAAGAGACCCTGTTAAGCAAGGGAATATACTCAGTCACTTGTAACCAAACCAAGTAAAAAGTTCTGTCTTCAAATGTGTCTTGCAAAAACGTTCACGTTGGTGATGCGATGAGTGCACTAGATTTCATAGGGCTTTAGTTGGTTGAATTGAAAGTCTGTAGGACAACACGAGAAACTGGTGGGGTTGGGCCAAATGAAGTAGATACGATAAGAATGATTCAGTTGGGGTATGTTGTGGTCACGGACTCGAGCACGCCGCCTAGTGCATAGTGGGGGGATGTGTTGGCGTATTTTGTGACACAGACACAGAGAAAGTACTGAGTTATGTTCACTTTTCAGTTGTCACTCCAAGACCATGTTATTGTCTCTTACAGAAAGTCTCTAGAACAAACTTAACAACAAAGTCATGCATCACCAAGAAAACATGCAGCATAACAGACCTGGCATATTTCACTCTTGACCGTCTGTACTCAAATGCGTGTGTAAAGAAATTCATATCCATGTCAAAACAACAACAACAGCAAAAATTAACGACAGTCACCATCCCCTGTTTCATCAAATTTCTAGATCATCCAAGAGCAGCAGAATAATACACATAAAAGCATAGAGAGAAAGATACCTTACCAAGCCACTTCGTGTACGCCTGTTAGTGCGATTATTGAGTTGTGATGTATGTTTATGCAATGATGTGTAAGATGTGATAGCATGTATTAAATTTGCTCTTAAATGCTTCGTGATTAAGAATTTCCATCGTGGGACCATAAAATTATCCTTATCTTGTCTCATCTATCTAGTCTATCTCTAATGTCAGTAATTGATTTAAGACGGGTGAGACAGTTTCCTGGGGGAGGTAGAGAGAGAGAGAGAGAGAGAGAGAGAGAGAGAGAGAGAGAGAGAGAGAGAGAGAATGGACCAAGTGCTCTAGTCACTGGGGCACTGCATATATTCAGGCCGAAACTCTGCTGCTGTCTAAGATCCCTGTATTTTATGCCTTCTAGTTCCGTATTCTTTTTTAATTCAATTCTTTTTGGATTTTGTTATTGTTGTTTGTTTGTTTGTTTGTTGTTGTTATTCCTCCAGCCAGGTTTTCCCAGATGCAACATTTTTCTTTTTGTTTTTTACTAATCTTGTTTCCCACATTTAAGTCCTCCTTCCAGCCCAAAGGACTTTTTTTTTTCTTTTCTTCTTTTTTAACAATTTGGTAATTTGTACAACTTTATAGAATGTTGTGTACTCGTTACCTTCTCTGGCAAACGAAATACTTTCTGCCGCGACAGTCGAAATCGTTCCACTGGTATTGCCAACGTTCGCCCATTTCCACACAGTCTTCCTCTGCAATGAAAAATATGAATATTCATGCGTTACAAACAACAGAATCTCTTCAATAATGTAAAGATTAGGATCAACAGGACCATGAAATGCACTTTACATGGTGTTTTATTCTCTCTGTACAACGGATTAGCTTAATATTATACAAAACATTAAATAAACAATTACGGGCATATATATTCTCTTTTTACTAAATCCATTTACGAACACACAGTTGAAAAGTAAGACCTTATTCATGAGGACCAAGGATTAATCTCTTAATTTTCTTAATATCAAGGATAGATGCATCTCTCTTCTGCTGGCTGCCATTCATTATAATTATTCTTAACCCAACCCGCTTTCAAGAAAAAGATAGGATTTTAAAAAAAAATTTGAAATAAAATTGGCAAATGGATGGCAATAATGAAGCGTTAGTGGCCTGTAAACGTGTCAGAAGACTGTAGAGGTACAACAGTTGAATCTTCACATGTGTGAGCTCTAGTAACAATTTATTAAGGGACCCCAAGTTTTCTGGTTTGCATAGCGGCTTTCAGAAATTATTGTCAGGGCTACATAAAGTTAAGCAGAACTATTTTATCCCTTAGTTGCACTGCAAATTGTTTCGTTGTGTAAGTGTTAACTGATCTCGACCATCCTTACGTCCTTTATAATTATCCGGCTGGCCATTGTGGAAATTGCTCCAGGCCATTTCTGACGGGTCGTTGACCCACTTAAAGTTATCCTCCCTGAAGAAATCATTGCCTCCGATCCAAACAGGGCTTGTGACTGAAATACATAATAATAATCATACTGATAGCATTAACTAGAAATAATAATTTTAATAAGTATAATAACCCTAAGAATAACAATTATAATAATGATAATAAGAGATTACAGATCTACTTATGTTGATGGACATGAATATTTTCTTGCATTGGTTCAAAGTCTGGTGCAGTATGTAATGTTGAATGGACTTTTTCACGATATGGGTTAAAGTTTGAAATAACCAGTCCATTTACTGTACCTTTCCACGCTCAAGACTACATTTGATTTGATGTGAAACTGACGTCAAACTGCAAGCAGGAATTCTTGTACGTGAAATCAACATATTTTTCTAACTTAAAAAACAAAATGAAGCATCTGAATTTCCACTGTGTCAATTAATACACGCTCGACATGATAGCGGACTTGAGGACAATTCAACTTCATCTGTCATGTTCTACATCCCCAGTGATAGTAGAATTGCTGACAATTGGACTACACCTTTGATATTTCATATAAGCAGTGATGATGGACCATTGCTGACAATTGAAATACAGCGTTGATATCAGCAGTGATGATGGAATTACCGACAAATGAAATACATCTTTGATACTTTACATCAGCAGTGATGATTGAATTGCTAAACATTGAAATATAGTTCTGATATTTTATATCAGCACTGATTGTCTCATTGCTGACAATTGAAATACAGTTTTGATGTTTTATATCAGTAATGATTGCCGACAATTCTCAGTTTACGGATGCTGAAGTTGACAAATTCAAGCTGTGCTGTATTTTAATTCCCAACTATTCTTTGGGCGTTTTTGTTTGTTTGTTTTGTTTTTTGTTGTTGTTTTTTTGCATATTTTGAATTAAACATTTTTATGTTTCCCTTCAACTTTTCAAGTAAAATTATTTACATTTTGATCTCCACCAAGGATTTAGAAGGCATTGTGAATAACGATTAACATTGTATTATGCTGATATATACAAAGACGCGTAAAGTAAGCTTTGGAGGGTTCTCTGAATGGAATCTTTCCTTTATTCTGCTCACCAAAGAAGGGGTGTTGGGTCTGAGACTACATCAGAATGTGTAAATGGATAAGCCAGGGTGGTAGGTAGGGTTACTAATGAATCAACACTTTTTCTTTCTCTTGGCCCTCGGTGGAACATTTCACAGGCTAACTAAAATTTACAGTAGTTAGAGAAACGAAATACATCACACCCACAATAATAAGGCCCTATTCATGCAGCAACATACGAGAACCTTCCATATTTATGCTCAAATACGACGTAAGCTGTAAACCGTACATGTTACAATAACCTCACCAAATATATGAGAAATGTATTAAAGTTCTATTGGTTTGCTGAATCCTGCCAGCAAAATAACGCTGTGTTTCTTATACCTTTAGAATAGGTATTAGATGTTCTCAAATTACAATTAATGGTATTTCTGGTGATATCTCACTTTTGCGCCTCCTAAGATGGAACTTTATCCGTTGGTTTATCTGGCTCGTTCTTGGTTCAGCCAGAGTCCCACCATAACCTTGACACACAGCCTGTTCAGAAAGAAACAATATGATTTTGTCTGGTTCACATGAACATTCATCAGTCTTGGATTTACTGACGGAAATAACAAGGGACAATTTGTTAACCTTTTCCTGAATCGTTGTGTAACTTCCTTGAAGGTGTGGTATAGTTAGTTGTTGTTGTTGTGGTTTTTGTTGTTGCTGTTTTTTTGTGGTGGTTGTTGTTGCTGTTGCTGAGCTCTTGAATGTTTTCTGTAATAAACTGTTTATGTATTTAAGAGAGAGAGAGTGAGAGAAGACTATCCTGTAAACATTTCAGTTTGTTTCTGTGGGAGCCATAGCATCATTATGAACATTACATTAGGATCCCTGGCTAGGAAAAAAAGAAAGAAAGAAAAAAAAAGTGCTGAAGGTTTACTCTCTGCCCTTTAGACAAGGAACAACACCCTCCCTTCTGCCCCACCCCCTTCCACATCGTACCAAATCTGCCTTTGAATTTCACCGGTGGTTTGTGATTGAGGAAAGTACTCTTTCTCCCTCACGAATGTTAAAGAAAAAAAAGTGCTCCTACTCACAACTGATATATATTAACTCTCTTCTCTTCTTCAGCTTTGATTCGATTATGCCCTTTGTCTTTCAACCCCCATGACGAGCTGGAAGCATTGATGTTTTGCCAAAATCATCTTTTTTTTTTCCGTTCCCGTGTTCTGCTCGTCTATTATTTTGAGTTGATTATCCCTCTTGTATCTAGATTGCCCTTTGACTAGATTACAGACGCTGAACAGGAATATTAAAACAAAATCACCACTATTGTTAACCATCCTTTCCTGTTCGAACCGTTTTATCTCCTCGTCCGTACCTCCAGATGTGCCCTTTACCCCTTCCCTAGACCTAATGTTGTGTGTGTGTGGTGGTGGTGGGGGGGGGGGGGAGGGAGTTGAAGGTGGGGTTAACGACCATTCTTACCAAAGCTTCAGCCCAAGTCATTGGAGTAGTGCCAAAACCATAGCAGTAGGAGCCATCGTGAATCCATCCAAATGGACAGACAGCGTCCACCACTGGAAGATAAATGAGTTAAATGGCTGAGCGAGAGAGAAAGAGAGAGGGGGGATAGAAAGGGAGGGAGGGAGGAAAGTGGAGGACTGGCATTAAGAAGTTAACAATAAAATATTAATTAAGGGCTAATCCTAACACTAACACTAGGCACCCAGCATTTACCATGTAATGAAAACCCAGTTTCCCCACCTGTCCAAGCCGTCACTGTGAAGAAAATATATCCAATATTTTACTTAAAGCAAAACAGAATTTCTTTCCCTCCCCCTCCTGCCCTTCCAGATTTTTCCCCGGAAGCAAATAATCTTGTTTTCCAATTCCCTACACAACAGTAAAAGAAAGTTACTCCCCAGAACTACTCCTATTGTTTGCCATCTGCCTCAGTCTGTATAATCATATGACTGCCTTTTTTTACCTTTACTTTAGTTACTTACCGCCCAAATAGTAGCAAGCTACTGTCAGAACGAAGATCGTGGAAAGTTTAAGGTGACTCATTTCGAGTATAACGTCAATTTCCACTCAAATCCAAAACCTTTCTGTGACTCTCACTTCTGGGGAACTAAAGAAAGTTAAGGGTGATTAGTAACATTTTTTACTTTTTTTTTCTTTCATTGTCTTCGGAGGAATATGACATTATTTACCTAATTCTAATATTTTCGATACAATTCAAATAAAATTCATAGTATAAAGAGCTGGATACGTAATTTCGGAATTCATATTTTTTGTTAATATACAGTAATCTCCGTCTAAGAACCCGGTCAACGGGAGACAGAAAAAGCGGGTTCTCAGGCGGACCAGGCACTTAGGCGGATGCCAAAGGATGCCACCCATGTTTGACTACCCGAGTCCATGGCTTATAATCCCCCTTGATTGCTCGGACCTGGGTCGTGACCTCATAATGAAAAGTATAAGCGTTGAACAAAGTTACGACTTATGGCTAGCAGAATGCTCTTTTCTTACAGTGATGATTGTGTAACGAATGGAATGATTCAGTTGTGAATCACAGATGCCGATTTTAGACAACACGAGGCCCAGTGATACCCTGTGTAATAACCACAATCAGCCCTAAGTCCTGCAAACAAGTACGTGGTCAATTACGTATAAAATTCTGCACCTCGAGTCAGACAACAATAGATGTTAGGTAATGACTATGCTAATTAAATTTAGTCTAGGAGTGGCCTGCTTGCACACGAAAGACATAACTGGGCTCCATCCTTTGTACGGTTCACCTCCCCCTACCTTCCCTCCACCTGTTCTCTTTCACTGTACTGTGTGGCTTTGTTTGTTCTATCCCGTCTACTTGAAAGAGAATTTTGCGTTTATATATTATATGGACATTTTACGTAAAAGTGTGCTCGTCTCTCGGTCAAATACCGGGTTCTTAGGCGGATTTTTCGTTTCAGAGCGGGTTCTTACGCATGTAAATTACAGTGAAAAAATTCGGTTTCGCGGCAACAGCGGGTTCTAAGGCGGATCGGGTTCTAAGGCGGCGAGTTCTTAGACGGAGACTACTGTACCTCCTTTCATAAAGCGTTAAACTTTCAAGCAAAAAAAAAGGACACTTGGCACTTGTGAAATTCACATGCCGTGTCCACCCATCTACCTACGTACTTACCTATCCACCTGTCTACCTGTTTACACACTATCCATCTATCTACTAGTAAACCCGTGTTCCTACCCTTCTCTGTCAATCTCTCTGAATCACCTACCATAATCTACAGTCTTCCTTCAGAACTCATGAGCACCAAACGAATGTTCGTCAGGTAGTCTAATACTAAATGTGAGGCAGCCTAGGAAAACCAGTCATGATGCAAACATTCACAATTGGCATTATTTGCATCATCATCTAGTAGAGGTTTTGCAGAACATTAATTTTTGTCTTTTAATTTTTCAAAATATCTTCAGTAAAAACCAAAGTTATGACATTTTAAAATGATAAAAACACACGGACATTACAAAATGAGAAAATCGAGTCTAAAGTTAAGACATTTATTTTCATATATTTCGAGGTGTTTTTCTCACCAGGAAAGCAAAATAATGCCATTATTTGAGTGTATAACCATTACAAATTACAAATATTGAGTAGAGATCGACATTTTAAGAAACCCAGCATTTTTTTATTTTTTTTGCATAAAGTCAAGTCAAAAAGGTGTTTTGGTAGATCTAGATTTATCTCTCTGTCCGTCATCTTTTTGATAGCAACAGCAATTTTCGTTTCAGGTATTCATAAAGATAAAATTCTTCTGCACTTAGAATATAAAATTATACCAAGAGAAAGTTTTTCTGCACACTGCACGGTTTACTTTGTCACCTAAAAGATTTAAATGTTTAATTGCAATTAAAATCAATTGGAAAAACCAATGCTGCAATGTTGGCTTTTTCTAGTACACGATAGCAGACGATGTTCTTTTGTTTACGAAGACGCGCAACTCTTACCAAATGTCCAACCAGACGGGTTTTCTCAGGCTGCCTCACAAATAATCTGCCCGTGCGGAAAGTTCATGAAAGGATGCACAACAAGAGATCATTGTATTTTACATTTTTACAGTTTAAAAAAGCCAATGCACGAAACTTGGATGAAAACATTCGGTCGATAACAAACACCAGTGGGTAAGATTTAGTAGGCGCTTCAGAAAATTAATTTTATAATTTCTGAGAAGATGAATTATCCTTGCCAGTTTTCTTGTTTACTAACTGAGTTACCCGGCCCTGCCCGGCAGAAATATCTTTATCTAGAAAACAACATGCACAATCGGCACACAGATTATGTAGATCTAAGTAGAAAACAACTCACAACTGGGACAGTAACACCCGCATGACCTGTGCATAAGGCAGACGGCACAGAAACTCATGCCTCCAAACTTTGAAACGCAACCAGAAGTTTGAAGTCGAAACAAAACAAAGGCAGGAGGGAGCCCATCATTGTTGAGGAGAAAGCATTATTCGATGTTTTTAGGCCTATTTTCATTTATTACAAAATTACGATACTTCGCTTTCATGTCAAGGGAATAGACATAGTAGCGAAAAGAACTATCTTTCACATGTAATTTTTTCATGTCTGGGCATTTCTTCCTCGCAGCAGTGAATTTTTTTTCCTTGCTGTTTTTTTATATAGATAGTAAGATAGATTATGTCACTAGTTGGTTGCATTTTCAATGAGTTGAAAATTTAAACTCTTTTTACGAAAGAAAGCAAGAAGGAAATATTGTGAATTTACCTGAACTTTGACAACAAAAGTTGATACCTGTTTCGGGTTTCATATGCAGTATCAAGACTATGACAGGGACAAGCTTCCAGGCAAAACTATTTCCGAGTTCTCCTTCATTTTTATAGTAAAAGCCAACAACTGGCATTTCTTTGTCAGTCAACATTATCCAATCAGATTGAAAGAAATCAGACATGCTGAAAAGGTAAAGGGTGTTGTTGTTTTGCTTTCAAGTTTCCCTAATGAAATCTGGGCGTGGACGCGGAAGCAATTACGCAAACAAGTGTTAATAAGTTTCATCTAGTCATTAAGTACAATATGTTCACTTCAGTCCGTGAAAGAGCTGAATGATTTTGGGGTGTCAGTTTCAATGAGGCAATGTAAAATTTCAATAATTTGGTGTACGCACGACAGCCACGGGAATAAAAACAAAGAATGAATGGAATGTTGTTAGGGGCGTAGTCTAAATATAAAGCCAAAAAACTGAGTTGCGTCCATTGCTCACAGCACCCCAGTCTCTCTAAAAATGTGAACACTCAAGTTGGGGCAGAGGGCGGGTCGCGTGATTTCTTTTTTTTTTTTGCCGTAAGAGCGTTAGCAAATTCAGGAGCGGCGCAGCAACACACCTCCAAACACAGGACAGCTCCAACACATCCCAGTGATTTTCGGTGACGTCTGGAGTCATATCAGGTACAGTCCAGAGATTGCAGCACCCATGGCAGTGTTCGATAGGACGAGAAATCTCTTAGCCGATGACCTGTGTTTGGGGCTGTGTCGCTGCGACGCTCCTGAATTTGCTAAAGCTCGTACGGTAAAAAAAAATCACGCGGGCGGGTCCGGGTGACAGGTTTACTGGGCAGATAATGGCCTACATCGTGTGCGTGGCTCTTTCATGCTCCACCGAGCACACTTGACAAACCTCAAATCAAACGTTTATCTCAGCTTCCATGATCCAAATCATTAGTTGTATGGAATCAACGTTTCTACTAACAGAGAAATATATCTGCTTTGCAATGATGCACATCGTAACACAGTGTCATAATTAATTATAACTTACGATTTACTCCAAACTATTGCCCAACCCTCTGCAAACTAGGGTGGTGTAAAGGGATTATGAAGGGATTACATCGTATTTATTTCCATGTACTTTGCAAGTACTCCCATTGTCTATAAACGGCTCATTTTTTTTTCTCAAGAAATATCTAAGAAAGAGGGCGGCGCATGTAGTGGAGTAGCACCATAATTACTATCCCTAATAGCCACCCACGTTTTTCTCCTACAGTGCCAGTGTTTTCTTACTATCTGGGCTCCTCTCACTCCACCCCCACAACGGCCCCATCCACTTATCCACAGTTAAGCAATACACTAAGTCAACACCACACTGATCCTAGCCATGGCATCATACCTGTAAGGAACATTTTAGCATGTTCCTCCCACCTCCCGTCAATCTGATATAGAATCAAGTGTCAGCCTTTAGCAACCACCCCTTCCTACCATCTGACAATCTGAGATTCGATCAAGTCAGCCATTAGCAATCACCCCCTCCTACCATCTGACAATCTGAGATAGGATCAAGTCAGCCATTAGCAACCATCTCCTCCTACCATCTGTCAATCTGAGATAGGATTCAGTTAACCATTATCAACCGTTCCTTCAAGCCTGCCCTGGTCACCACTTAATACTCCAGGCCCATATATCAAGTATTGCCGATGCTTGGTACCAGGTCCTAACTAAACGCAAATAACATTTTCAATATTTTCGTACCGGTTACAAATGACTCTCAGATCATACCACGACCACTGATAATTACCGAACCAATGCGTCTAGTTTCCAAAAAATATATTATTCTTCGAAATATTCTTACGCTGGCATGTTTATATGGCGTCTTTTGGCTCTAATGGTTTTTGTTTGACTGCCTGTCAAGAACGTTCCAGCTGGTGCGCTTGTCATTAAAAAGAACAGAACGAGCAGCACACAAATGCTCTTTGGAGACTTAAATATTTCAAAGAGAGAGAGAGAAAGAGAGGAAGAGAGAAATGGAGATAGTTTTCACGCAATTCTTTTTTTTTTTCAGGTTTTTTTTCTTACTTTGTGTGTACCTTCCTTGGCAATAGAAGTTGCTGGCTTTTTGCCACATTGCAGCATTCATACAGTAAGACTCACATATTTTGCTACACAATAGACCAACAGATCTGACCAACAGCATGGGGGCCTGGCATGACTCTGTCACAAAGCAATACCTACCAGTGTGTTTTCGGCCTGCACATGAGGGGACAGACTTTCTTACACGTTTTATAATCGTTACTGAGTTTCATTGCTCAGGTATTTATGCAGTCTGACACACAGTCTCTTTTCTCAATCGCATGGGGAAGGGTGACTTTCAGCAAATCGGCCATCAGCAGAAAGACAATCAGAAATGTGACTTCCATCTGTAATGTAAAAGGTTTCGCCTCAGCACACACATGCAATTTTGTTGTGTTGCTGTCTCGTAGCATTTTTGGAAATCTAGGCCAGTGAATATAGATGTGTACGCAGGCAACACTCTTGGCTCATTACAGAGTGAAAGGGAACATGAATCTCAGGCCAGACACCAACACGACAGAAAAGCGTATGTGTGAGCCTACCTACCCATACAGTTAACTTACATACGGTTGAGTCCTAACTTCAATTATCTGAGATTCAAGTATTGACTGTGATGAATCTGTCCTAGGGTTTAACTTTCTGCTAGAGCTTTGGCACTATAAATCGCACTGGAGCTGTTTTACAGGAATTATGATAACAGATTTCTGGTATTCGAGCTGTTGTGCTGGCGTTGTGGTTGTGGAGTTGCATAAGAACTGTTGTAAGAGTACTTTCGTATTAGAGTATTTGTGCTAGACTTTTGTACTAGAGCTGTTGTACTTTAGCTGTTTTGTAAGATGCGTTGTGCTGTTGTATTCGAGCGCTAGCACCGGTACTAGAATTGTGGTACTGGAGTAGTTGTATTTGATCTGTTGTTCAAGAGCTTTTGTTCTTGAGGACTGAAAGGAGATGTTGTATCTACGCTGTGTACTTGAACTGTTTTTGTTGAGGATTGGCCCTAAGGTTGTTGTACCCTGTTACAGGCATGGTATTACAGCTGATGTAGTTCCTGTTTTGTTCTAGATGTGTTGTACTAGGGGCGTTGCTTTGTTGCTTTTCTACAACATGCATTATTGTTTATCCTCGTCTGTCTGTTGTAATTTGTTCCCATAAAAAGTTTGAATCACTCACCTTGGACAATGAAAGATCCTTCACAATAGGCAATTTCTTCACCAGATTGGGTGTTGATGACTCGACCAATCCGCCTGTTTCTCAGTTTCTCTTTTAGTGTAAACATTTTTGGGAGGTAAACCAAATTGTCCAAGGATGATAGAATTAATAGGATGGTAAATTTCATATTTCTTTCACCTACGTTGGAAACGAACAAGGTCAAAATCAAATGTTACATCAAAGGTTTCATAGCAAGGTTGTTGACCCTGTCTATTTCTCCGTCTGTTTGTTCGCTTGTAAAATAACGGGAATGGCAGCAAGTCTTGGAAGGAGGTATGAAAACATTAAGTCCCAGAGTTATCCCCTACGCCTCCCTGAGAAAAAAGCGCACCATAGAAGTAAATAGGTTTCGGCCCTTAAGTCCTTCGTCAGGTCCGAAAAAAAAAAAAAAAAACAACGAGTGAAATATAAAACAATTCAAGAAAATGAATGAAAGATTCACAGAACGGCTACTTAGTTGATAACGGTGCTATCCCCTTGTCGGTAATAAATTATTTGCCTGTCTTTCGAAAACGTCTTCGCCGTCAAGGAACAATGTTGTTTGTCAAAAATCAGAAAAAAATGAAAATTTCATAGGGTATAGATTTTTTCCCCGCGGATCGAATGGAACAAGTTTCAGATCGATTGGATTACAAGTATTTAAGATACTGAGTATTGTCATATTAAATTTAATATGTTTTGGCAACAAAAAAATCGACCACAAAGAATAACGCGTCGGCATGCAACAGTCAGCGCAGCACGACAATTAGTTGCATGGACATTGTGATCCACTCTTTCTCTGCACAACAGGTTATTTGGCCTGTTTCCTGTTCTTTTTTTTTTTGTTTTCCTGCATCTGAATTTAACCCCCAGGCTGTGGAACCTAGCTCCCAAGTTGCAGAACCTAATCCCTAAGCAGCAGAATCTAATCCCCAAGCTGCAGATCTCAATCCCCAAGCTGCTGATCTCAATCCCCAAGCTGCAGATCTCAATCCCCAAGCTGCAGATCTCAATCCCCAAGCTGCAGATCTCAATCCCCAAGCTGCAGATCTCAATCCCCAAACTGCAGAACCCAATCCCCGAGGTGAAGAGCCCGATCCCCATCCCCAAGGGGAAAATCCCAAAGTAGAAAACAGAAACGAGGAAAAAGCCAAAAGGAGCACATGAAAGAGCTACACAAGAACGGAATGGAATGGACAAGTTCCAACTTGTGCCACAACGGAAAGTCGGACGTGGCTGCAATGATACAAGCAAAAGACAATGCCATAAGAAAGTCAACGAAGAACAAAGGCATGCTTATATTAAAATTCAACTGATTTTTATTTCTTATTTTTCACTTTTCATTGCAATTGATGACAGCTAACAAGAGAATAACTAAGATCATTTAAAGTTTTTTAAACGGTCGATTTAAACCTTGAGGTCTATTCAAGCAGGATTTTAATTGTTTGTTTATTGTTTATTAACTAATAAATTTGTTTGCAAGATATCTGATCTTTTTATTACCCTTCAGTTTTATTGTTGGGTTAAAGTTTTATGCAAGTTTATTGGACATTAACAGGCATCAATAAAAACTGGTTTAGATTTATTAATCTATTGCTGAAAAAAAATCGATTAGGTACATAACACACTGTGCCATTAAATTTTTATAGCTCTACGCTTGCTCTTCGTACTTTTCGTCCATGAAAACTATTGTATGTCGACTTACACTGGCTATCAAGAAGCAACTCTAAGTCGACTCGGGGTATCTTTTTTATTTTTATTTAGTCGCAGTAGTAATCTAACAAATCAGCATCGGTAACTTATCATTATGTCAAGCATTCTTTGCATGCAATGCGCCGTGGATCTCGCCCCCGATCAGCGTGTAAAATAAAGTTATGTGCATGATTTTTTTAGATGTGCGAAGAAAGGAGTGACTCACCTTATCGTTTCTATTATCTTTGCCCAAAGCAAGCTAGAATGCTTTTGGCGACCATCAGCTATGTGTACAAGATTCTAATAACGTTTCTAAATTTGTTCCCTTTCTTAGAAGACGATATATTCTGGAATTCTCTTTCCGAATTTCTTTTGTGTTTCAAGAGCGAGTAAAATGGTTGAAATTATTTTTTTCTCACATGTTTGGCTCTTTTCAAAAAGTTAGAAAAATTGAATGCGCTTTTCTAGTTTCGCTTCTGATACTCTTGAAGAATTTCAAGTTAGATAAAACATTCAAAGTTAAACGTTTGCAGCTTTATTATCATAATAATGAGTTAGAATAAATCAGAAGTGTGAAACGGCTTGTTAAGTGCCACAGCTCATTTCAATAAGTGGTTTGTTATGTGGACCCACAGAATCTGGACAGGCGCTAGGTTGAACGTTTGTCATAATATATCTTAATGCAGTTCCATTACTGATCTTGTAAGCACTGATGCACTACACACCCCGTTCTTGTTGAGGAAATTACTATGACTTGAACGCTTGTCGAATCGCGACCTTAAATCTTTTAGTATGTAGAAAAGGTAATGCGCACGCTGACACTGTAGTTTACTCGATACTCCCATGCTTCCAAACCGCCGAGCAGTGCGTGCATTTTGGCTTTTCATTTCCTTGCTGGTACAACCGGAAAGATTGGGAGCCCCAGAAATATTTCATAGTGAAATTCTGCGGGTATGAGTGAATGACTGTGAGATTCTTTTTCTTGTTGCTGATGTTGCTGCTGGATTTGCAGAGTTGACGGGCTATACACTCAGCTACATCTATCATTCAATGACAATTGTTTAAATACATACATCTAATAACCAAAGACTTTCGGGAACAATTTTTATTGACTGGATTGAGGAGAAACTCAGCGGCCCAAATGACAAAAAAAAAAAAAAAAACATTCTGTAGACGGCGCAACTTCTAACAACTTTTGGATTGCACAGATGAAAAAGATTTTCTTGTGAACATAAATTTGGATTTCTCTTTCGTGGGATATTTTGGAAGGTCACTTTCGGTCCACACTCCGAACACTGAAATCTGTTGGATGAGATTGGATGAGAAGAAATGTGTGAAATCAAAATTTTAAAATAAAAAATAAAAAAAAAAAGGCCCGCAGCACATAAGCCGATTTTGATCGGGGAACTAATTGGATGGTGACATCATTACATTGAGTTTCAATGAAACTTCACGCACCAGCCAACTAGTTGGAGATCAGCATAGTGTGGGGAACACAGCCAAATTTGAGACCAGGCCTACTGCCTGGAATTTATGTCATTTTCATTGTTAATTTTCACCCTATCCTTAAATTTCCAACCCTAGACCTTCACCCAAAACATAATCATATAATAATGGAGCTTGGGCCCAACTTTGTTCCCGCAAAGGCTTTTTTACTACGCCACGTAGAGAAATGAAACTTGGCACATGTATGTAAAAGGTATCAAGCCTGTACGTGTCGTGCTTATTTTTTCCCGAAACTCTTTACTTTTTCCAGAAATTCAGTTATAATTATCAGTTATCAATTCATGATTGCGAATACGACGTGATAATGTACTTCCGTCAATTTCGTCATTTCCCCTCTTACCGGAAATGTAAACTAGAGTTCACCATCCAGCCACGCCAAGTAAACTTTGATAGTGATACCGAGTATAGTGTTATACAGATGAGGTGAGTGCCATTCATTCATACCAAGAAAACTGTGCGTAAATATTTAGATCATTTTTTACGAACACATGAGCCCATGAAAAATGCTCGGTGCGCACTACTGTGCACTGTGTACTAATGTAATACTATCCTATCTATCTATTGGTCGCCGATTTTATATGGATAACCCAAAGTGTCTCGACGTCAATGTCTCTGTGCTGATTCCTTTCGGTCTGGAGTGGTGAGCTTTGTTTTTTACCATCCGAAGAATGGGGCAGTTACTAGTAATAATAATGAAGATCATTTACATAGCGCCCAATTCAAACCGTTTGCTCTAGGCGCTTTACAGAAAGTCGTGTTCTCTCCATCTGCAAATTCACTCTCTCTCTCTCTCTCTCTCTCTCTCTCTCTCTCTCTCTCTCTCTCTCTCTCACTCTCTCTCTCTCTCTCTCTCTCTCTCTCTCTCTCTCTCTCTCTCTCTCTCTCACCCTCTCTCTCTGCTATACATACATTGTATACATAGATACAAAACACACATAACATACTATAAGACAGAAATTAAACGATAAAACAGCAAAATTAAAGTGAAATGAGAAAATAAATGGATTGGGAATGAGACTTCACAACTGAAAGTGTTTTTTAAAAAGGTGGGTTTTAAGACCAGTTTTGAATTATGAATAGGTAGATGCTTCCCGCAATGATTTTGGCAGTGAGTTCCAGATGTGCGGGGCACAGTGTGTAAATGCTCTGCCTCCTCGTTTCTTTGACTTGCAGTTAAAAATCATAAGAAGGCCCTGATCGCTTGATCTTAAAGAACGAGGTGGTGAGTAGGGCTCTACCAGAGTGGAAAGGTAAGGTGGTGCAGTTTCTTTGTGGTAGAAAGCCTTGCCGACCACATACACCTATCGCCAAGTCGTGCCCTGCGTTCAGACATTTTGAATTTTACGCTGTAAAGTCATGTGGTCTTGAAAATACAAACATATACTATTTATAAAGCACTCAATCACACATGCACACAACTCGAACAATAATCTACTCATATTCACCTGGAAATAAGCTGGCCATGACATCAGTCAGTATTCTAGGCTTATATTTCAAGCCTTGCCCATGCTTGGCATTTATTACTGACTAAATCTCAAAATAATATAGGATTCAGCATTTCTGTACAGATTACGACTATTCTCAGATCACAATACGACCATTGATACTTACCTAAAACAATGCGTCTATTTCTCCAAAAATATATTTCCCAATTTATTTAGGCCTGGCATGTGTCCTCTTTCGGCTCTAATGGTTTTTATTTGACTGCCTTTCTAGAACGTTCAAATCGGGGTGCACTTTGCAGACAAAGAACAGAAGGCGGAGCATACGAATGCTCTTTCGAGATTATATTTTAAAGGAGAAAGAGAGAGAGGGGGGGGGGAGGTGGGGGAGAGAGATGGAGAGAGTTTTCACGTAATTCTTTTCTTTTTAATTTTAGTTTAGTGTGTACTTTTCTTGCACATAGAACTTGACGGCTTTTGCACTTTTCAACATGCTATATTGAATGGTTTTGAGACACATATTTTGCGATTTCGTTAAGCGATATCTTTCCCCCCCCCCTCCCCTCCCCCCCCCCCCCCCCCCGGCATTTTTCCATCCTGATAGATTTTTTTTTTTAAAAGATGTCATATCGAGACGAACAGCTAGCCAAGTAATGATGGTTTGGCAAGACTCATTCTCAAAGCAACACTCACCATATTCGTATCCATGAAGGCACAGATATTCACAGCCGGGTTCGCACACGTCAAAACTAGTATTTTCTCTGGCAGGCCTATTTATACATTTACGTGTGCAGTCTTCCACACACCAGTTTCTTTTCTCAAGTAAATAGGGACGGGTGACTTCCAGCAAACTGGTCACCGACAGAAACACAAACACAACCAGAAAGGTGACTTTCATCTGTAATGTAGAAAGTTTTGCCTAAGCACACACATGCGATTTTGTTGTGTTGCGGTCGGGTTGCAGTTGTGAAAATCTAGGCCAGTGATTATAAATGTGTACACAGGCGATGCTCAGGGGTCATTACAGAGTGAACGGGAACATGAAGCTAAGATTCAACAATAACATAACAGCGTATGTGTGCCTAATCATACAGTTATCTTACCTAGTTAAGGCCAATTTTCAAATACATGTATTTCAGATTGACTTAATGTCTGGGATAAATCTATGTCAGGGCTTAACTCTCTCCTAGAGGTTTGGACTGTAGCTCTAGTACTGGAGCTGTTGTGCAGGAGTAACGCTATAGGATGTCTGTGGTCCTGTGCATGAACTGTGCGTAACTGATTACACGGTGGTGTAGGCCTTACGCGTTGGTGCAAAACTAACCGGTATGCATGAACTTTGTGTGGGCGTACGCCATCGCGTAAATAGTTCTTAACTTTCGACTTTCACCGAGGACAATTAAATCAGTCACTCATTGCGTGACAAGCTCGGGAAAGATTAGTCCTCTGATAAAATGAAAAAGACGTAATTAATATTTACTCCAACTGACGACTTCACGGACCAACGAAAAAAACTGGATTGTCACTCACCCTCGAACTCTTAGTTTGTTTTGATCGGCGTTGTTTTCAGTGGCATTGATTGGCCGATACAAATTCTGTGCATGCACAATGCCAATTTTTATTATTGCGGTAAGCGGTAACTGATGCTTAGAGGTAGCTCTAACTTCAGTTCATGCGTACGGACTAAATTTGAGTTTACGCCAAGGTGGCCGGAAGCTTAGCTTGCACCGTGCAAAACGGGCGAATATACTGCAAGTCCATGCATACGGCCCGTCACCAGTGGCTCATTTTGCACCGTGGTGCAGGCTTAGTGGTGCGTACGGACCACCTTTGTGTAAACTCAAGTTATTTAGTCGGTATGCATAAACTAAAAGTACACCTACCTCTACCCACGCATCGATTGCTGATTACTGCTGTCGGAAAAACTGACATTGCTCATACACAAAAGTTATATCGGCCAATCATTGCCACGAGATACAAAGCCAATCAAAACAAAATTAAGGGGTCGAGGGTGGGTGAACATCGATTTTTTTTCCTTGGCCAGCGAAGTCGTGTGTTGCAATAAAATGTTAGTCATTGTTTTTCTTTCTTTCTAGGGGACGCCTCTTTCCCAAGCTTGTTGCGCATTGCGCAGCTGATTTAGTCGTCCTCGGAGAAAGTGTAAACCGTTTACACGTGGGTGTAGGCTTTCGCAAAGTTCATTCACACGGGTAGATATTTGCACCGACGCGTAAGGCCTACACCACCACGTAACCAGTTACGCACATTTTATGTATACAGCCATTGGAGTTGTTGTACTGGAGTTGTGGTGTGGAGCTGCGTTCAAACTATTGTAAGAAACGTTTGCAAGAGTATTTGTTTTGTACTAGTCTGTTGTATTGGAGCTGTGGTTTTGATCTTGGTGTATTAGAGCAGTTACACTGGCGTTCTGGTAGTAGAGCTCATGTACTGGAGTTCTGGTTATAGAATTGCAAAAGTGCTGTTATAAGAGAACTTTTGTACACGGGTATGTGTACTAAACTGGAGCTTCTGTGTAAGAGCTGTTTTTCTGGGGTTGTTGTGTTCAAGCATTAGTAACAGAATGTGGTACTGGAGTACGTAGCGTCTGTTGGCCACCTTCTCTCCCCCTTCCACTTGTTATTCGTGGCGTCGATAGCCGAGCTCGGCTCGTCTTGTCTATACCTTCTTCGTGACCCTCTCCCCCTTCTTTGATCGTTCGCAGTCGGCCTGTCTTTCTCACCCATACTCGTTCGTTTTTTGTTTCATTTGATGTCTAGCGATGCCGTTGACCTAGGTCTGACCTGTATCGACAATCGTGGTACATTCCACAATGTTCCCGAGAGGATTATTTATGCAAAAGTGGCATTGCGATGATGTCACCCCATGACGTGTTGTTGCTGTTGTTTGATTGGATGATTAAAATTTGTGGGTCTACCGAACTCAATGGATCATCGTCGAGTCAGCTCGGTGGTCAGGTCGGTTCGGAAATTTTCTATAAGGATTAGTATATAAGAGCCATGCGAGTGAATGTGTGCGCCGATTCATATGTTCCTCTTGTGCCTTACTAGGTGTAACTATTGTTGTAGATACCATTCATGTTCTTCTTCATTTAATACTTAATAAACTTTGTATTCATTGTTGGACGGATCCCGTGTCTTATTAATAACAGTTGTGACAGGTTCGTTTCAAAGGGAAGTAGTTTACATAATCTAAGTATTCCCAGTCGTAGCGTGCTGCAATTTAGCTCAACTGTTACAGAGTAGTTGTATTTGATCTGCCATTGAAGAACTTTTGTTGATGAGGATTTGTACAAGATGTTGCATTAGAGCTGTACAGGAACGGTTTTATTTGAGGGATTGTACTGGAGGTGTTGTACACATATTAGAGGTGTTGGATTAGAGGTGATGTACTATAGGTGTGTTACGAGAGGTGTTCTTATGTACCGCAGGTATTATACTAGAGTTGTTGCACTAGTGGTGTTGAACTAAAGCTGAACGGTATTACAGACGTTGTACTAAAGCTGCTGAACGTTATTACAGACGTTGTACTAGAGGTGATGTACGGTATTACAGACGTTGTACTAGAGCTGCTGATCGGTGTTACAGACGTTGTACTAAAGGTGATGTATGGTATTACAGACGTTGTACTAAAAGTGATGTATGGTATTACAGACGTTGTGCTAGAACTGCTGAACGGTATTACAGACGTTGTCCTAGAGCTGCTGAACGGTATTAGAGACGTTTTACCAGAGGTGATGTACGGTATTACAGATGTTTTATTAGAGGTGATGTAGTAAAGGTTTTGTACTAGAGGTGATGTACGGTATTACAAACGTTATACTAGAGGTGAAGCACGGTATTACAGACATTTTACTAAAGGTGATGTACGGTATTACAGACGTTTTACCAGAGGTGATGTGGTAAAGGTTTTGTACTAGAGGTGGTGTACTAGAGGTATTGTATTAGGGGTGATAATAATTATACTAAATGTGATTTACTAGAAATGATGTACCAGAGGTGATGTACTAGAAGTGATATACTAGAGGTGATGTGCTAGAGGTGATGTACTAGAGGTCAGGTACGAGAGATGTTGCTGTTCTACAATATTATGTATGACTTATCCTCGTCTGTCTGTTGAAATTTGTTTCCCGTAGAAAGTTTAACTCACTCACCATGGGCGATTGAAGATCCTCCACAATAGGCAATTTCTTCACCAGATTGGGTGTAGCTGGTTCGGCCAGTTATCCTGTTTCTTAGTTTCTCTGTTTCCACTATGTAAGGGCATTTAAATTAAAATGGTGGTAAATTTAATATTTTTTTCTCCCACATCGGAAACATAGGGAGTCATATTCAAATGTTGACATCAAAAGTGTCATTGTCAGGTCAAAAAAAAAGAAATCAATAGAAGAATCAAAGAATGGCTACTTATTTGTTGGTGGTGCCCCCACCCCTCGCAACATTTGTCTCTCTTTCCACAGCGATTAATTGGGCGCATTTAATTCCGGCGCGCATCCCATGATCCCAAATCAAGTTAAAATGTGTTTTGGCGTACTTGGTTCTAGTTTATTCTAACTCTGCTAAAAGTTCTGCTCAACTTAGAAATTTAACGCAAAACGTTTGTGACTTTCGTATTACGATAATGAGTTAGAATACATCGAAACTGTGAAACAGCTTGATAAGTGCCAGAACACATTGTCAAGGTGCGCATGTGTTAAACCTCTTCTACATACTAAAATATCTCCAGTTATTTTTTTAGAAAATGGAAATGGAACAACGAAAAACTAAGATCACATGCCGATAAACGTTCAAGTTGGGGTAATTTTTTTTCCCCACCAAGAACGGTGTGCGTAGCGCGTCTGTGATTACAAGATCAGTAACGAGACTGCATTTAAGTTATATCATGACTATATAATGTTCAACGTGGCGAAGTTACAGACTCTGAACGCCTACATAACATACCACGTGAACTAATTAGAATATCTATACCTACCGATGTCTGGTCCCGACCATACATTAAACTGTCAACGGACCAAACTTGATAATGTTTGTACAGGCTGCGGCCAACACTCGGGCCATTATACAAATCATTTAAAAAAATTTGTGTTGCAAAACGAAGAAAAATGCCTTGAAAATGTTCATTATAAAGGAAGCCCTAGCTACCACCACGATCCCTTTCAGTAAAATATTTACCGTCATCATCGCATTCATCATCTTTCTTATCATATTATCATTGATGAATGTATAGTCATAATTATAATCACAGTATTTTCAGTCTTTTCTTTTGCTATTTCATTAACGCTTACATTTCTATTGGGTAAAAAAAAAATATATATTTATATATAAATAAAGTGAAAAAAAAACCACATTAAGATTAATAGCATAAGGTTTGATCTAATCTCTTAATCTTTCATTTGATTCAGAGGTCATTTGATGTCCTAGAGAACATTATGTATCTCTACTATCATATTTCGGGTCGGTTTTGTCGTACAGAGTTGGTCGAGACCCATAGATAAATAATAATTATACATAGATAGGGCATAGGCGCTTCGGGCTGTGTCGGTTTCTCCGGAAATTGCCGAGAATGCGCCATCATGGAAATACGGTAGATCCCGACGCCATGTTGTTTACTTGATGGCGACCAGAGATTTTACTTAGTATTTCTGATGTGTAGTAGACTTATGTTATACTCATGTTGCTAGTACCCTAGGTAACGTTATATTGAGACAAATAACCTTGTATTATGTAGACCTACAGTCCAGTACATTGCTGTTACAGCCATGCCAAATATCTTATTTTCAACTGACTTTTGCTCTCGAGTCCTTCACTATTATCAGCAACAATGTAAGCATAATGCAGGCCTACAAACTTGTTTTTAGCAGTTTCCTTTGCATGATATGATTTATTAAAGTCAGCATCATCTATGCAGTTATCTTGCTTTCTCTTAACCTCGTCTGTTGGGTCGTTCACTGTTAGTGTTATCAGCTTCGATGCTTTAACTGGTCCTGCGCGAGGCCACCATGGAGGCCTAGCGCCCTCAAACCGGGAAGCACGCGAAGCCACATTATTGCTCCTCATATTGTAACCCTCGCCCCGCGCGATGCCAATTTCATTTACCCTGTCACCCCTACTACATCTAACAAAATGGTAACGTCCAATGAATTGTGATAACCATTTGTCATACTCATGTAATAGTTCTGGCAGGTCAGAACTTTGAACTGGGGAAAATCAAAGGGAAACTTTTGACTTTAATGCCAGTTGTTCTATGCATAATGATTAATGCTGCGTAAGGGAATCTGTTGGTAGCTTTGTCATTCGGGAAACCAGCGATAAAAGGATTGACTTTGCTGTTGGTTGGTTGTCTTGTTTGATATGGTAATTAGAGAGATATTCTGTTGCGTTGAGGTACACGTACGTACTGGAGCCGGAAATCAAATCTCTTGCCAAAGTCATTGAGAAGGTTGTGCTAAGAAAACAAAAATAATGCAGACTGAGCTTTAAAACGGTGGAGGAGGGAGAAGGGAATGTCATGATGACATCATGAGTAATACACGTGAAGTAGCTGGCATAACGAATAATTTATCCACCTATTCTATTTATGGCCTAACTTAGGGACAAGAAAGGGCAGACCTCTTGGGAAAATGTTTTTAAAAAACATGTAAATGTAGAAAATTCTTCATTATGAGCCTTCTATTCAACAATAAAACTGAATACATCTCATCACAAGTACTTTATCCAAATACTAGCTGAGGTCCCCGGCCCTGCCCGGGATAAATCGGTTTGAATATTAGTTTCAGTTCTGGGTGGTTATTATGGACTTGCTTCATCTGGTCTGTTCCTATTTGTTTATTTTATTTTTGTTTGTTTGTTTTTAAATAAGTCTTACTGCACTGCCTTTGTGAGTTGACACCCTGCGCATCCCGTACAACAGCATGATTTGCGCACGGGTTACTGTGTTTGATAGTGAACACATCGCAGGACGTGATAACAAAACCTTAAAATGGCGAACCATGGCTCGAAATAGATCTAAATGATGGCGAAACATGTGTCTACATTGACACATTGATTGAGTAATTTGATCTGGTTATTGAGAGTAACGATTTTATTGAATTGTTGGAACCCGTGCAGTTAGCACACTGCCAGTTCTATGGAGCTTATTAAGCGTTATGTATAACCGATCTCGTCTTTATATTGACGAGCTCCCGAGAGGGCAGTATTAGACTGTTTAGGGAGGTGATTTTTTTTGTGTAGTGATGAGTAGTGAGTATTAATTTTATTGTCGGCTGGTGCCGCCGCCCGAAGAGCAATGAATTTGTCTCATGGGAAGAGTCTGTATCAGTATCGAGATGATGTCGATATATAATAATTATAATAGTTCGTCCATCAGGTATGATGATGACCTTAACAACACCAGAGGAATAAAGAACAGAAATTGTTGAGAATTTCAACACATGGACAATAAAGAGAACTAAAGGACACAGAGGACAGAATGGAAAGACTGTTCTTTCATGACTTATGGCTTCTCATGTGACTGATAAGTCCTATTTTTGCCCTGCAGACCCTTCCGCATAAATGACAAGAGTGCTCCGTTGGTTCAGTACCACTGGGCCTTTTCTTGCGCCGTTCTCTTTTTTTGATAGCCTGCTGGACTCTGTCAGCTTCCCATGCTTTGCTGCCTCTGGTAAGGGCCGCCCTCCAATTTGCACGATCAAGTGAGAGCTTTTCCCACTCACTCACATCAATGGCAAAGGCCTTCAGTGATTGCTTGAGAGTGTCTTTGTAACGTCTCTTTGGGGCCCCAACATTCCTCGTTCCATTGGAGAGCTCAGAGAAGAAGATTTGCTTAGGGAGTCTGGAGTCGGGCATTCTGACAACATGTCCTGCCCAACGCAGCTGATTTTTTTTCAGGTGGCAGAAGATGCTCAATTCCTTGGCACGATTGAGGACCTCAGTGTCTGGAATTTTATCCTGCCATTTGATCCTTGGGATCTTTCTAAGGCAGGCCAGATGAAAGTGATTTAGCTTTCTGGCATGCGATTGGTACACTGTCCAGGTTTCAGCCCCATAGAGTAGGGTGGGAAGGACAACAGCATTGTACACTTTCAGCTTAGTGTCTGTGCGAATGCCGGCGACATCCCATACTCTCTTTCGAAGCCTGCCAAATGCAGAGCTGGCTTTGCTGATTCTTGAGAGAATTTCAGTATCAACACGAGCCGCGGAAGACAGTGTACTGCCAAGATAGGTGAAGTTCTCCGACACCTTCAGAAGACTGTGATGGACTTTGATATTTGGGGTCACAGGATACTTGTCGTCTGGAGTAGGCTGATGGAGCACTTCCGTCTTCTTTGTGCTTATTGTGAGGCCAAAGTTGTCACAGGCACTAGAGAACTTATCAACACAGTTTTGCCAGCTATCCTCATCGTGTGCCAGAAGTGCACAATCATCAGCAAATAGTAGGTCACAGACTTGAGTACTTTTGGTTTTGGTTTTTGCCTGAAGTCTCCTGAGGTTGAATAGACTGCCATCAGTTCGGTACTTGATGCTTACCCCTTGAGGAGGAGAGCTAAAGGCTTCTTGTAGCATTGCAGAGAACATGATGCTGAACAGAGTTGGGGCTAAGACACAACCCTGTTTTACCCCATTTGTGACAGCAAAGGGCTCTGAAACACTGCCGTTGCTTTTGACTGCAGCTTGCATGCCATCATGAAACTGGCGCACTATTGTGATGAATTCGGGTGGACACCCAAATTTCGCCAAGATTTTCCAGAGGCCTTCACGACACACTGTGTCAAATTCTTTTGTGAGGTCAACAAATTTGATATACAGCGCTTTATTTTGTTCCATGCATTTTTCCTGAATCTGTCTGGCAGCAAAAATCATATCCGCCGTTCCCCTCTCTTTACGAAAGCCACATTGGCTCTCGGGAAGCAAGTCATTTGACGAGAGGTGATCAAGAAGGCGATTCAGAAGCATTCTTGCCAATATTTTGCCAGCAATTGAAAGTAGAGAGATTCCCCGATGGTTGTCACAGACTTGGCTGTCCCCTTTGTTTTTGTACAGATGGATGATTGAAGCATCTTTGAAGTCCTGTGGCAGCTTCCCTGCTTTCAACATATGATTGAACAACTCGGTCAACCTTTCAATAAGCTTTTCTCCACCGAAGGCATACACCTCAGCAGGAATTGAATCCACGCCTGGTGATTTGTTAAAGGACATCTGATTTGTGGCAGTTCGGGTCTCATTTGCTGTGAATGGCTTGGCAAGAGCTGCATTAATAGGAGTCTGAGGGAGGCGGTCAATGGACTCAGTATTTATATTTGATGTCCGATTTAGCACACCTCCGAAATGTTCTGCCCAACGCTGAATTATGGCATTCAATTCAACAATGCGTGTTGAACCATCTGACGCAAGAAATGGCGTAGTGCCAGAGCGGGATGGTCCAAACACAGCTCGGAGGCTCTCAAAGAACTTTCTAGTGTTGTTTGTGTCGGCATATTTCTGAGTTTCTCTTACTCGCTCTTCAAGCCAGTCATTTTTCATTTTCCTCAGCTTCTTCTGGAGTACACCCTTACATGCACGCAGTGCATCAGCTTTTGCTGTGGAAGAGGGGTCACTGCAGTGAGCTTGGATGAGACTATTTTTTTCTTTGATGAGCACTTTGATTTCATTATCATTATCATTGAACCAGTCCTGGTGCTTGCGGACAGGAAAACCAACTGTGCTGCTGGCGCAAGAGTGTACAGTCGTATTTAGGTCAGTCCAGCTCTGTTCAATGTTCTCAGGGTCAAAAGTCAAGCAATCCAATTTTGAGGAGAGTTCTGATGAGAGCTCGCTCTGTTTCTCAGCTGAGCAGAGTTTTGAAACATATAGGCGTTTAGGTGGCGCTTTCCCTTGAGGGCGTCTATTGCGCCTCAATGTTAGTCTGAGCTTGCAAACAATGAGTCTGTGGTCAGTTCCACACTCGGCACCACACATCGCCTTTGTTACAAGGACATCCTTTCTGTCAGTCTTCCTCACAATGACATAGTCTATGAGATGCCAATGCTTTGAGCGGGGATGCATCCATGACGTTCTGTTTCTCACGGGGAGACTAAAATTTGTGTTGGTAATGAACAGGCCAAATTCAGCGCACAAAGTAAGTAAGCGCAACCCATTGTTATTGCATGAACCAACTCCATGAGGGCCCAAAACATTTGGCCACGCTGAGATTTCGGAGCCAACCCTAGCATTGAAGTCCCCCAAGAGAATCAGCTTATCAGCTGCCGGGACAGAGCATATGACAGATTCTAGATCAGAATAGAACTTGTCTTTGGCTTCATCTGGGTTTGTCATGGTGGGCGCATATGCGCTAGTGAGGGTGGCTGACTGGCTTTTCCCAACTGGGATCCTGAGTGTCATTAGCCTGTCATTTATTTCAATTGGCATGGACTGCAAGTTTCTGACAAGGTCATTTTTAATTGCAAACCCAACACCATGCTGTCTCAGTTCGACTGCACCCTTGCCTTTCCAGAAGAAGGTGTATCCACCACTGAGCTCTTTGAGTGGTCACTATCAGGGAGTCTGGTCTCACTGAGTGCCACTATGTCCAGGTTGTACCTGCTGAGCTCAATGGCAATAAGTACAGTGCGTCTTTCCGGGTTGTTTGAGTTGTCCTGTAGTGTGCGTATATTCCAGGCTCCTAGCCTGAGTAAGCTGAATTTCTTTTTGTTTCGACCGCAAAAAGGGATCCCCACTGGTCGCGGTATACCAGTCAGGGTGATGTGAAGTGGGCTTTCTTTAGGGCACCTTTTCTAGCCCCTTCCTCAGTTGAGGTGAGCAGTGCTATCCTTAAATAAGGCTGCTCAGCTACTGTGGGTGCTGCCTCCCCACGCCTCCACTTCAATCGACGATGAAGTGACCATAGCCCACAGCCACCAACGTGTAGGTCTGTGCTAACAGCTTCCAGTCTATCCAAACCTGCTGCCACCGCACTCGCCCATCGCCGTTGGAATTTTGAGAGGAAAGAAGACGAGACAAAGATGAAAGAAGACGAGGTGAGTGTTAAGACTGGCGCAAAGAATTAGTTTTTAGTGAGAAAGAGCTGCGCAAACATCAGACTCACTCTCTCGCCTGGACACAACTTATCCAAGTGGCAAGACAGGGTCAAGACGACTGGAAATGTATCCAGGTGCAGGAGGATGCCAGAGGGACAGTCATATTGCCTGACCGGCTGCCTGTAGGCTACTCCACAGCCTCGCAGTCCCAACTGACTAGGGTGAAAGACCCAAACCAAAGAACACCAATACTGGTGGATGCTCTGTGTCACGATATCCAGGCCAGAGTGACGGTATATTGCCATCTGCCCTATCAATCAACCACTGGCCTGCTGCCGCCAGCTTCGAAGCTGCATCCGAGAAGTTTGCTTAATTCTTCGTCTGTGATTTAGGCAAACAAGCCTATGACCACACCGCTACCGGGGGCCAATATGAAGGACTCAAGTACTGAGGGTCACATTGTGCCCTAGCATGTGGCCGTTGGCTTAGATGAAACCTCCTCCGCCCTGGCCGTTTGCACCGACAGATGCACGCCCACTGATACCATGCTAGCGTACCAGTTCATGAAACAGGTTGTACTGGATTACATGTTACGTAGCAGATTTTCCTGACCTGACCTGACCTGTCGATATAAGAGCTATGTGAATTATATATATTGAGTATACTTTTTTTTAGTCGTCTGCGTATGACGTCGACCCGAGGAGAGCAATAATGAGATTGCCTCATGGGATGGATGATATTGGTATTTTTCGATTATTTGAGACATGTTTGGCAGTGCTAACGTAGTACACTGCGTATCCGCGTATTCGCGTGTTATTGTTGAACCTTCTTACAGGCATTGTAAGCCCCACAGGGCAGTGTAAGGCCTCAGGGCAGTGTAAGGCCACAGGCAGTGTAAGACGCCGAGATGCAGTGTAAGGCCTCTGGGCAGTGTAAGGCCGCAGGCAGTGTAAGACCGACGGGCAATGTAAGACCGACCGGTTATGTAAGGAAGGGAGTATTCGCGTTTTGAGACATTTTGCAGTGGTAACAGAGGAAACTGCGTGGTCGCATTTTAAGAAGTTGTGAAGAAGAGTGGAGTTGTGTTTTTTTATACAACCGATTATGTCTATGGTTTTCCGCGTTTCGTGGACCATCTAACGTAATACTAGATATGACAAGTAAGAATACTGATTATGATTGTAACTCTCCATGCGGTCGGTGGATGAGTTATCTAAGAACATACCCGATATAGATATTGAATTGAACCGATTATGACTATATACCGAGATGACTGTGACACTTGACGTGTGCATGGCTTGCGTACGGAAACGTCGCATTAAATTAACTGCTATCGCCTGGTGGCACCTCATCTATCCCGGATTGGATACAATTAGAAATACATTAAAGCGTAATGTTATTTAATTGACATTTAGATTATTGTTGAATGCGAGAAGCGCTAAATAATTCTTAAATCAAGACGAGCGCTACGCAGATTTTGAAAGAGTACGTTAGGCTAATTATCTTGTCGACGTTTGTTATTTCAGCTTCACTATGGCGAAATTTATAACTGATAAACCAGAATATGTTGCTATTTTATATAGAGACTGTTAAGCATTGAGGTTGAGCATTTTTCACCTTTTTCGGAGACCGTGGATGGTTTGACAAGGTATTGTCCTACCAATTATGGACATTCTTTCTCAAAATTTCCATGTGATTCCTTTTTCCACTAGCGTCCATCCTGACCATGACCTGAGTTTCAGACAACCTTGACGCCTTTGTCTGCGGGTCAATGAGATGAGGAAATGGCAAACCGAGCGACCAGACCTACTGCTGCCAGGATACCATTACTTTAATTAACTATTGTTCGTTCATGTTCTATGAATGTATTAATTACGCTCAATGAAGCGATGAGCTAGTTGCTCAATAATTTAGTTTTTACGGTATGTCTGTGTGAGAGAAGTTTATCACTTTAATTCTTAAGTGCTACAATAATTATATCTTATCACAGAACGTCGCATATAAATATACATATTATGCTATTGTCCATCGATAATGCACGTTCTTAGAAATTTTTTTTTGACTTTCAGTAACGCTATATCTTTTTTACAATATAGCCTTTTCAAAAGTACTATTACATAGCAACGTTAATAGACAGTTATGTCGTTCAAACCCTAAGTTTTCACTGGGCTGGGGGATGTGTCATGATCACATTAGGATCATAAATGCCGTGCTAGGTCACGACGTCAGTGAGTTAATTTTTACGATCTTGTTGATTATAACCAGCGTAATTTGTCCTTGAGCTGTTCTCGTGAACAGTTTGTTTTGAAACACCTTTTTTCTGATAGATGGAGAGAAGGAGGGGCGAGACAGAATAAATGTATAGCTAGGAATGACAGAGCAGTTCTCCACCCCGTGATTTTGATTAACATAGATAAGGGGCGAGTAAAGGTAGTTTATTTAGACGCTTAGTTGGCGTTCGGAAATTCGTGCATAAGAGTAGAAAGCACGGGGTTTGAAGATTTTAGTAGTTAATGTTTCGCATTTTAAATTTTGTCTAGACCGTAAAATTGACCTTGATTTTGGCGCCAGGCCATGACAAGCATAAATTAATATTGCAGGCTGAGCTCCAGCGACTGCACCAATCAAATGTATGAATCTGGACGGAAGGTCGAGACATAGCTTTAGTATTTAAACCCGTGCAGAGCTTAGATAGAGGCCACATGTAGACAATCCATTTACGAGGTGGACGGCGATAGTCCTCAGCCAGATGAGAGACATAGAGACGCAGTTGAGCAGTCCATATTGTGAGGAGCGTGATGTTTTAAAGCGCCAGAGCCTAAGCTACTTGGTTTGATATGAACCCACAGCGTTTACATCCAGCGCTCTCACTCCCAGTGAGGGCCGCATGGTGAGAGTCCATACTAATTTGTAATGATGAAAGTGAACCGTTCTACTTACTTTTGAAGACAGTTTCAGAGCTACCGTCAGACAACGCATGGTTGTACAAGCATTCTCCATGGCGTGTCTAGAGGAAATGTCCATATCATAACATGTCTCATTGAATTAATAGAATTTAAACTGTTATATCCGTCGCCACGTGCGCGGATTCTATTTGGCATCTAACTCATATGACCTGCAAGTAGTTAGAGTGAATAAGTTAGTCTTTATAGAAAGCTGTAGTTTCATTAGTTAGATCCAGTTGCCTTTGAATTGATATTTATATTTATATTTATATTTGTTACATTAATTCTTGTAATTAAACTGCCCTACAGTTCTGCTAAAAATCAAAGCAATTGATTTATTTAGTTTTTAGAGTGCAAGTATTTTTTTTGTGTGTTCGTCGATTGTGGGAGCGGACCTCGAAAGAGTGTCAGTCGAATTCTCCCCATCTAACCCACATCGCGACATCTTACATCCATTATGATACACCATATAAAATTTGAAGTCTGAGTGTTGAGTGGCTCAGGAGCCTTTTGCAACGAAAAATCTCAAGTCCACAAATATATATAGTATAGATGAATTGATGTCGAGAATTTTAAATTTGAACTTAACCTTAGCACATCGTAGTTTTGTCTTAGATTAATAATTTCTGCCTGCACAGCAGGTTTGTCCATCGCAGGTAAAGTTATATTAGTAAGACGGAGGAATTATTCTCCTTACACCACATAATAATGTAATTTTATACATTACTAGCTTGCTTTCAAGTAGAATTAGACCTACTTTCCTCCATGTCGAAAGATAAAAAATGTGCGTAATGACCATGAGGTCCCGAGGAAACCACAGAATGATGTAAACAGCTGTCGCATACGACAAATTAAAATGGCGGACCGAGCGTTGGCGGAACATACCGAAGAGGTGATTTGTAATTCTGTGTTATACTTATTCTGTGAGGCAGACAGCACAGAAACTCATGCCTTCAAACTTTGAAACGCAACCAGAAGTTTAAAGTCGAAACAAAACAAAGGCAGGAGGGAGGCCATCATTGTTGAGGAGCAAGCATTATTCGACGACGTACTCTCTCTCTTACAATAAAAGTAGTAATCTGCAGTCCTGCTTCAGAACTCATGCGCGCAAGGACACTGCGCACCAAGCTTGATATGGTTACTTTTTATGACATGCAAGGTACTCAAGTTGAAACAAAACAAAGGCAGAAGGGAGGCCATCATTGTTGAGGAGAAAGCATTATTTGATGTTTTTATGCCTATTTTCATTTATTACAAAATCACGATACTTCGCTCTCATGTCAAAGGAATGGACATAGTAGCAAAAAGAACTATCTTTCATATTATTATGTAATTTTTTCCGGTCTGGGCATTTCTTCCTCGCAGCAGTGAAGTTTTTTCCTTGCTGTTTTTTTATATAGATTGTGTTGTTTATTGTTAAATCGCTATTATATGGCCTTGCAGGTTTGTCCTGAGCAATTACTGCGTTTTGGTGTTGTTTTTATTATTGTTGCCAGGTGAGCGTGGGCAGCCGAGTGCTCTTCACATGTAAGCAGCCCACACCCACCTCGTGACATCCGTCATTAATTTAGACATAATTATTAGAAATGTGGGAGAGTGGGAGGAGGATGATTGCTAGTGATGGAAGAGTGTTGGACACTGTTGGTAACACTGAATTAATTTGTTCTGAAAGAAATTACCTTTGTGAGCTGGGAGTTGAGGGTGGTCTTAATATGTCTAGAGATGACTGAGGTGATCTTGGTGGTGGTGTGACAGATGATGGTATAGGTGATGTTGATGTGGTTAGAGATGGTGATGATGTTTATGTGGCCGGCGGCGAAGTTGGTGTTCATGGCGTATTTGTTGGCCTTGTTGCAGAAAGTGGTGGTGAAGATGCGGGTGATATTTCTGAAGGAGGGGAAATTGATGTTGTCGGTGGGAGGTGAAAGTCATTTGGAGTCAAAATGGTGGTACAGTTGCTTTAAGCATGCAGAATGCTCGATCGTTACATCTTCAATTGCCATATAAAAGGAAGAGTGGGCGCTAGAAACAAGTGAAGTCGAGATCGTATGAAAAATGTAGACATTGCGATGTAAATTGTAATATTTGTTATATTGAATGTATGTCAGAGGAGGCTTCCCGTGGTAAATGCGTCAATGGTGTAACAACCTGGACAGGCTGCTCTTGATGTGTTCGAGGCTATCATGATGTTTTTACCGTTGATAACTTTATTGCAGGTGATCCTTTCATTTGTACTGTTTGTGCTTATTAAAAATTGATGTTTTTTAATGAAGAACCGCATCTCACTGATATCAAGCTTGATAGGATCGTGGACTTTAAAGAGCAGTTAAATTATGCTTGTGCATGTCTACGGGACAAAAAAACCAAAGAAATGTTCTATGTTTAAGGCCTCCTGGCATTACTTGATAATGGGCCTTTTTCTATCCAAGATATCAGTGGAAAAAAGAATGAGGACAAACAGTTGAAAAGAAACACACAACTTCTGTCCTGGCCACGGATGCGTGAATTTTTGTTTCATCATCGTTTATCACGGCCAAACCGAGGAACAGTTTGTAAGGTGTAGACCAGGCTTTTTGTTTTAACGTTTTTGCCTGCCAAGTTTAGAAATGGAAACGTATGAATTTCATTTAGGACTAGTGTTCTGCATTGCTACTGCCATTAAATGTCATGAGACTAAAAATCCTGTCTCACATTTTAACTTTGTCATCATCATGGTTTACAGAAAATGTTGTTTTTTATGTTATGTACAAGGTGCATTTTTAACAATTTCGTGTTGTATATCGTTGGGTTTTAATTTCATAGATGTTCAGTCTGAATAGTTTTTTAGCATAATTATGCTGATTGTCTTTTTGCCTATTTTTGGAGAAATAGTGCATGTGTAATTCCACAGCCAACGGTTTGGTTATGCTATCAATTAAATAAGATGGTAGTATGAGGCACTAGCACAGTCTGTGTAAAATTTTAGATTAAGATGTATGTTTGAAGGTTTGTATAAAATCCAACATTAGGGCAGATGATAAAATCAGTTACTGTTCCTGCAGCAAACGGTTACAACCAAATTGAACCCCGTTACACAATATCAGTGCATGGAATGCATTATTAAAGGTCTGATGTAGATTTTTTTTTTCACTGCAGCTCACCCGCAAAATGATGTTTTGATGTTAGCAATCATAATAAAACAAGATTTGCATTTTCAATTATTTTTTTATGTGATATGAACATTAATTTTTATTGCTCTTTTTGATCAGTTTGCACCAGAATTTGATTATATATTGCCTATTCAGTAAATTCAGAGTTTTTATGAACACCAAGCTACCCCCCAACATACGTAAACATTCACATGATTCCGTAAAGTAAAAGGCTGCTACTGAAGGACATTTCAAAGTTGTTTTCACTTAATGACCCAGTGTCAGCAAGCCTGGTTTCCTGGGGAGCAGCAATAGCCTCCTTGATTTTTTTGTAGCGCTTGCCTGGGCTGAGAGATGTGTGGAGAAAGTGCTGAGCCCATTTTACTCTTCCCCCCTCTCGGCAGAGCAGCTGTTTTTGTCGAAAGGAAAGACAAGGTCAATGCATTTGGAAATCCACAAAGCTGCGGAGGCTGCCAGAAGATTGTCCGGTTTACTCCTCCCTATCAACTGCCTTAAGGGCCCTCCCTCCGGATTTTCTGCCAGGGTTTACTTCCCTAGCTTTTCAAGCTCCGCTGTATGTGTGTAAAAGGCACTAGAGAAAATGCAGGTACGGTTGTACGATTTACTGCCGTGGTGGTGGCAAAGAAAGCTTGACCTGACTAAATATCCCCATAACTCCATTTATTTGGGGTCAGTGGGCTTGACAAGTGGAGCAATTGTTCAAAAAAATTATGGAAACATGAAACTTGGCACAAACATTTTACTCACGATAGTGTTTGGAAATAACCTGTTGGCCACGAAGAAAAATCCAAAAAAGCGGTAAAATTCAACATGGCCACCAAATAATATACCACAATATTCTCAAGAAAGTTCTGTGGCAAAATGGCCAGTTGTATTTATCTTTTATTCACAAGTACATGTAATACATCATCAATTTTACATTATAAATATAAACTTTAGGTATCTCGTACACATCACGTACAACTGACTAGGACAAAACTGTAACAGTTTGAGCTCTTTCTCTGTGTTTGTACTCTATTTTCTGACAATAAATTATACAACGCTATGCCAGGATCCATCAAAACCCAATGTTAAAAAAAAAAAAACCTAAGTAATTACAAAAATATTTCATCTGCAAATTGGTGTATTTCATCTGTCATCACAAAATGTGGGTCCCTCATTCTTGTTCCAATTTTTTTTTTTTTTGATTTTTTTTTTTTTTAAATCTAAGTGCGACTGTAGCGAACCATTGTCCCTGCTGCGACATGCTGCAAAATTGAAATTTATTGCAGAATCTTCCCATTGTCTCCAGGCATCTCATAGTAATACAAAAATATGAATATCAACAGTAAAAAAAGAATTATTACGTTAACCATTATGTTTAGGCAAATAATTACTCTCATCACCCCACACCCAATCCGATCACGAGTTTAAAAAAAGTAATTTGTTAAAAAGGACAAAGAAAACGAAGTAAACAATGGATTCCTTTCATGATTGCGATTTCACATAACTCGTGCCTCTCCAGGTGTTTGTTCTTTTTGTTTTTGGGTTGTTGTTTTTTCTACGTTTACTCTGAATACCTTCAGAGCTTTGCATTGTCTAAATTTCAGTTTTCATGACTTAAATGAAACACAAATATTGATAAATTTTGCAGTTTTGTATTAGGGATGTTCTTCCCTCACAGGCGAGGATGACCACGACTTCATGACATCTTGACTGTGTGTGTTCGAAGATAGTTGATCAGTCCGATCCTTGCTATGGATAAATAATTATTGTCTGTTGCAGTGGGGCCACAGAAACGCTGGAGGCTCACAGATTGGGCTGGGAAGGGGGTGGGGGGTCTAGCTCTGCCATTCCGCTGCTGCCTCTTCTGTACACCGACGTCTACGTCATGTTGCTCCTCATACGCTGATGTTCCAGATTTGTTTCAGTAACTTAACTATGATATCATAGTTGGATGATAAAGGTGAACCAGTTCTCTTATAGCGAACTTAACATTGTATAATTATCATAGTTGGATGATAAAGATGAATCATTCTCTTATAATGAAATATCTTGGGTCCTCAGCGATGAAGCAATAGTTTGAGCTTCGACTCTCTGTCAGCCCCGTACAACATTCCTGCAAAAGAATAAAACAATAATGTCAGTGAATATAGCCGGGCTGGGGGGGGGGGGGGTGTTGCAGGGAAGGGGTGAACGTTGAATGTAGATTAGCAAATGGAATGAGCATGTCAAAATCATACTACATAAAGTCCAAGGTACAAGTCCAGGGCGGCATAGTACACTTTCGTAACTCGACTTAAAAAACGACAACAGCAACAACAACAGCGAGATATTTGATATGCCTGTAGCCCTTTTTGACAACCTCCTGGCTTATGTTATGAGTTGGGGTTAAATTCTGGAGGCAGGGGGCTAATTAACGTTTTTAATATATCCTAACTCTTAAATCTGATCAACGAAAGGTTATTTAGTTTTTAACTTCTCCTTAACAATTAATTTTATAAAAACCGAGCTGTGTGGGTCTATATTAATTTTTCATTACACTCCTGATTATTAGCACCTGAGAGATTCACTACAGTCAATACAGACCAGGAAATATTCATTTTAGAGATGGAATTTTTGTTTATGGAAGAAACCCTGATAGGCAAATGGAATGTATTTAGTCACTTGCAACCAAACCAAGTAAAAAGAAGTTCTGTCTCCAAATAGCTCTTCCAAAAACGTTCACGTTGGTGATGAGATGAATATTCTGGATTTGTTAGGATGTTGGTGGTTTTACGTCCCTGGTCATCACAATGGGGCTATATCAGAAATTTCCCTGCGATCCCTTTTGAAGGGAACGTCTGTAGGACGCCGTGAGAAACTGCTGGGGCCGGGCCAAAGGAAGTAGATACGATAAGAAAGGTGATTCAGTTCGGGTATGTTGTGGTCCCCTGCTCAAGCACGTCACCTAGTGGGGGATGTGTTGGCGTATTTTATGTTCGCAGACACAGAGAAAGTACAGAGTTATGTTCATTTTTCAGCTGTCACTCCAAGACCATATTATTACGAACTCTTAGAGAAAGCCTCGAGAACAAACTTAACAACACACTGGCCAAAGAAAACATGCAGCGTAACATGCACGGCATTTTTTCAGTTTTGACCATCTATACCTAAAATGCTTGTGTGAATAAATTCATTTCGATCTCAAATGAGACACCATCCCCTGGTTCATCAAATTGTTAGATCATCCAAGAGCAGCAGAATAATACACACGAAAGCAAAGGGAAAGATACAGAAGATCGTTTTCGCACCGCGCGGTAATATTCGCCTCAGCAGTACACTTTCGAGGGGGCGTATGCCATACTTCACTAAGATTCCTTATCATGTCACGTCATGTGCGCCTGTTATTGACTTGTGATATATTATGTTTATGTAATGGTGCGTAGATGTGTTACCCTGTATCTGCTCTTAAATGCTCCATGACAGAGAATTTCCCTCCTTGGATAAAAAAAAATGATCCTTATCTTATCTTGTCTATTCTTATCTAATCTATCTCTACTGTCATTACTTGACTGAAGACGAGTTAAGAGGTACTCTGAGAGAGAGTCGGGGACTGGAGCAAGTGCTCTAGTCACTGGGGCACCGCGCCGATACAAACAAGAACTCAGGTGCTGTGAAAGATCCTTGTATTTTCTACATTGTACCTCCATATTCTTTTTAATTCATTTTCGAATTTTTCTTTTTCATTGGCCAAATTCTTCCATTTTTCTATTCTTTTTGAATTTTTGTTGTTGTTTTTTGTTGGTTATTGTGGTTGTTGTTGTTTGTTGGTTATTGTTGTTGTTGTTTGTTGGTTATTGTTGTTGTTGTTTGTTGGTTATTGTTGTTGTTGTTATTGTTGTTGTTTGTTGGTTATTGTTGTTGTTCCTATACCGAGGTTTTGCCAAATGCAACTTTTTCCTTGTGTTTTTTTAGTTGTGAGTTGTGAACTGCGCCTAACAGGCTGCATTACAATTTGCTCTGAGAGAGAGCGCGAGTCAGGGAGAGAGAAAGAAGCACTGTAGTGTCCTGACCGCTTCGCAGGCGCTCCATTCTGCTCTGTGGTTGACATGTTGCTTCTGTAAAGCGCATAGAGCATTTTAAATGGATTATGCGCTATATAAATGCCATCCATTATTATTATCTTATTATTATTTTAAGTCCTCTTTCCACACCATTTCACTTTTTTTCTTCCTTTTTTTAAAAAAATAATTTGCTAATTTGTGAAACTAAAAAGTTGTGTGCTCGTTACCTTATTTGGCAAACGAAATAATTCCTGCCAAGACAGTTGTTATCGTTCCACATATAGTGCCACCATTCGCCCATTTCCAAACAATCTTCCCCTGCAATGAAATATATGAATATTCATGAGTTATAAACAACAGAATCTCTTCAATAATGTAAACATTAGGATCAACAGGACCATGAAATGCACTTAACATGGTGTTTTGTTCCATTATTCTCTCTGTACAATTGATTTAAATTTAGAAAACATTAAATAAACAATTAGGGGCGTATTTATTCTCTTTTCATTTAGTCCGTTCACGAACACAGTCCTAAGGGGACAAGGTGGTCTAGAGGCAAGGTGCTCGCCTCTCATGCCAAGGGTCCCGGGTTCTAAACCCGGCCGGTGCAGGCATGTTGGAAGTTTGGGATTTTTCTCATATTTTCATGTCCCTGATCCTATTGAGGGGTAGGATCGAGTACCTAGTCTTCTCGGATAAGGACGAAAAAATTCGGAGGGCCCGTGTGCACGTTGCGCACGTTAAAGATACCTTGGCAGTTGGAAATCGTAAAGAGCAGGCCGAACAGGCCGCTGCCCGGGCAAAATTAAATAAAATTCATCCCTACCACCCACTCCCCCTCATCCCCCCACCACAAAAAAAAAAAAAAAAAACGCCGACCGGCGCTGCACTGTGGCGACGACGTGCCTGCTCCAGTTGTAACTGGGGTGCAATGGCACAAAGGCAAAATTTCCCAAATGGGATTAAAGAGTTATACAAATACAAAACAAATACAAATACAAATACAAGCTGAAAAGTAACGATCTTCTTCATGAGCACCAGCAATTAATCTCTTAATTTTGTTAATATCAAAGATAAATGCATCTCCCTTCTGCTGCCTGCCATTCATAATAATTATTATAACCCAAACCCTCTCTCAGGAAGTAGATAGGATTTTTTTAAAAATCTGAAGTAAAGTTGGATATTGACAAATAGTAAAATTGCTTAAGTAACAAAATGGCTCTTTTTATCCTGTTTTTCAACCCGCATTTCATTGCAGATGCTGGGTTACATCACTGTAACTTAGTGTATTCATTAAGTGCTTTCCCCAAACGGGATTCAAACCACAAACAAAAACACAACGACAATTATTATAAGATTTTCTGTGTAGGGTTGTTGTGTTTTTTTTGGGGGGGGGGGGGGGGGGGGAGGTTAATCATTTGCCACTCAGTAGTTATAAAGCATTAGTGACCTGTACACTTGTCAAACACTGTAGGGGTACAAAACTTGACAAATTTCAGTCTTCACATGGGTGAGCTCTAGTAACAATTTACGAAGTGAATACAAGTTTTCTGGTTTGCACAGCGCCTGTCAGAAATGACTGTTAGGGTGACATAATGTTAAGCATAGCTATTCTTTCCCTTAGCTGCCCTGTAAATTCTTTCTTTATGTCAGGGTTAACTGGTCTCGACCGTCCTCACGTCTTTTATAATTATCCGGCTGGCCATTGCGGAAATTGCCCCGATCTACATCTGACGAGTCGCTGACCCACTTCCATTCATTCTCTCTGAAGATATCATTGCCTCCGATCCAAATAGGGGTTGCGACTGAAATACATCATCATCATCATCATTATAATAATAATAATAATAATAATAGTAATAATACTGACTGGTAATAATACATTAATAAATATAACAACCCTAACAATAACAATATAATAATGATAAAAATAGATTACAGAAATAATTATGTTGATGGACATGAATCGTTTCTTGCATTGGTTCAAAGACTGGTGCAGAATGTTATATTGAACTGACCTTGTAACGATTTGGGTTGAACTTTGAAATAACCTGTCCATTTACTGTACCTTTCCACGCTCAAGAATACATTTGATTTGACGTGAAAATGCAAGCAACAATTCTTGTATGCGAAATCAACACAGTTTTCGAACTTAAAAAAAATATTTAAAAATCTTGCATCTGAGTTTCCATTATGTTATCTAATACACCGGTGACCTTTTAAATCCCTAGTGGACGAGGACAATTCAAATTCATCTGTTTTATATCCCAGTGATGATGGACTTGCTGACAATTGAAATACAGTTCTGATATGTTATATCAGCAATGCTGATGGAACTGCTGGCAATTGCAGTACATCTTTGATACTTATATGAGCAGTGATGCTGGAATGGCTGACAATTGAAGTACATCTTTGATACTTTACATCAGCACTGATAATGGAATTGCTGACAACTGAAATACAGTTTTGATATTTTATATCAGCAGTGATTGCTGACAATTCCCAGATTACTGATACTGAAATTGATAAATGCAGTCTCTCCTGCATTTTGATACCCAACTTTTGTTTTGGTGTTTTTTTGCAAATTTTTAATTAAACATTTTATATTTTCGTTCAAGTAAAATTAATAGCATTTTGCTCTTCACCAGGGATTTAGAAGGCATTGTGAATCACGATAAGAATTGTATATGCTTGCAAAAAGACGTGCAAAGTAATTTTTGGAGGATTCTCTGAATGGAATCTTTCCATTTCTGCTCACCAAAAAAGGAGTGTGGGATTTGGGGCCGCATTAGTCTGGACAGAGATCTGTGTCAAATGTTCTAGTTTTAAATGGATAGACCAGGATGCCAATTAGGGTTACTGATGTATAATTGATTTTCCGTTCTGTTAGCCTTTGGTGGAACATTTCGCTCGCTAATTAAAATTTACGGTATTTAGTGAAACGAAATACACCACACCCCCACAATGATGAGGGCTTAGTCACACAGTAACATACGAAAAGCCTCCAATGCTCAAATACGAGATAAGCTGTAAATCTTGTATCTCACCAAAATATGAGACAAGTATTAAAGTTCTATTGCTCTGCTGGTTTCTGCCAGCAAAATAATGTTGTGCACGGTTTTTCTTATCTCTTTAGAATAGGTATTGGATATTCTCAAATTAAAATGGTGTTTCTGGTGATATCTTACTTTGGCGTGTTATAAGCTGAGCCTTTATCCATTGTCTAATCTCGTCCGTTTGTACTTCAGCTAGTCTCCCACCATAACCTAGACACACAGCCTGTTCAGAAAGAAACAATAGGATTTTGTCTTGTTCACATGAATGTTCTTCAGTCTTTGATTTATTGACCGATAGAACACCGGAGAATTTGTTAACCTTGCCTGAATCTTTCTGTAACTTCGTTAAAGGTGTGGTTGTAATCGTTGTTGTTGTTGTTGTTGTTGTTATGAATGTTGTTATTGTTATTGTTACTGTGGCTGCTGAGCCCTTGAATGTTTTCTGTAATAAATTGTTAATGTGTTTAAGGGAAAGTAAGAGAAGGAATGAAAAAGAAAAAAGGTATAGAGATCATATTTTGTAAACATTTCAGTTTGTTTCTGTGGGACCCAAAACATCATTATGAACATTACATTAGGATCCCTGTCTGGAAAAAAAAGAAAAAAAAGAAAGAAAGTGCTCAATATTTACTCTCAGCCCTCAGTCATGGAACAACACCCTCCCACCCTCCCTCAGGCCCCAATCACTTTCACATCGATACCAAATCTTTAAACTTCACAAATCACCAGTCTTTTGTGATTCTGGAAAGTATTCTCTCTCTCCTTCGAATGTTAAAGAAGAAAAGTGCTATTACTCACAACTAACTGTTATTAACCCTCTTCTCTTCTTCAGCTTTGATTCGGTTATACCCCTTGTCTTTCAACCCCCATGGCGAGCAGTAAGCATTGCTGTTTTACCAAAATCATTATTTTTCATATTGTCCCTCATACTGCCGCGTTCTGCTGACACCTCTTTTATGGAATTGACTAGATTATAGACACTGAACATGAATATTTGACAAACCCAGCATTACTATTAACCATCCTTTTCTACTCGAATGAATCGTCTCTGTTTTTTGTTTTTTTTTTGAGAGACGGAGTGGCCGAACGGTTAAACGAGATGTTTCCTTCTTGGCAAGGCGACGGGTCCGTAGCAGAGGTCATGGGTTTGCTCCCCGTCTTGATCATTTGTCTTTCTTCCTTCTTTCACTCCCGCGTTGCTTTTCTGAGGACTAACTACGCACTACAACTTTCATTGACCTCATATTTTCTCTGAATTATTCTCTTGGTGCTCTGTATCTCCCCCCCCCCCCCCCAGCTTCTCTGTGGTAACGACAGTGATTCTGTAAGTAACCATCATATCATTCTTACCATGGCTTCAGGCCAAGTCAGTCGAGTAGTACCAAAGCCATAGCAGTCGGCGCCTCTTTGAATCCATCCATTTGGACAACTCACCTCCGTTACTGGAAGATAAGGGTGATATAAATATGAGGGAGAGAGGGGGGTGGAGTGGGAGAGAGAGAGAGAGAGAAGGGGAGTGGTAGAGAGAGAGAGAGCGCGAGAAGGGGAGTGGTAGAGAGAGAGAGAGAAGGGGAGTGGTAGAGAGAGAGAGAGAGCGCGAGAAGGGGAGTGGTAGAGAGAGAGAGAGAGAGAAGGGGAGTGGTAGAGAGAGAGAGAGAGAAGGGAGTGGTAGAGAGAGAGAGAGAGAAGGGGAGTGGTAGAGAGAGAGAGAGAGCGCGAGAAGGGGAGTGGTAGAGAGAGAGAGAAAGAGAAGGGGAGTGGTAGAGAGAGAGAGAGAGAGAAGGGAGTGGTAGATAGAGAGAGAGAGAGAAGGGAGTGGTAGAGAGAGGGGGTGAGGGAGGTGGAGGGCGGAGAAGATGGAAGAGAGAGAAAGTGATCGGCAGGAAGAAGCAAACAATAAAATACTAATTAAAAGCTAGTCCTAACACTAACCCTTACACCCAACATCTACTGTGTAATGAAAACCCAGTTTGTCCACCTGTCCAAGCGCTCACTGTGAAGAAAATATTCCAATATTTTACTTCTCCCTCCCCCTCCAGATTTTTCCACGGCAGGAAAACAATATTGTTTTTCCAATTCCCCTACACAGCATTAAAAGAAAGTTACTCCCCAGAATTACTCCTATTGTTTGGCATCTGCCTCAGTCTGTATAATCATATGTCTGCCTTTTTTTACCTTTACTTTAGTTACTTACCGCCCAAATAGTAGCAAGCTACTGTCAGAACGAAGATCGTGGAAAGTTTAAGGTGACTCATTTCGAGTATAACGTCAATTTCCACTCAAATCCAAAACCTTTCTCTGACCCTCACTTCTGGGGAACTAAAGAAAGTTAAGGATGATTAGTATGATTGTCTACTTTATTTTCTTTCATGGCCTCCTGAGGAATTTGACATCATTTACCTAATTTCGATATTTTCGATGCAGTTCAAGTAAAATTCATAATATAAAGCACTGGACACGTTACACGGAATTCATATTTTTGTTAATATACTTCATTTTATCAAATGTTTAAATTTCAACCAAAAAAGGGCACGCAGCACTTGTAAAATGCACTACCCTCCCACCTACCTACTTTACCTACCTATCCACCTACCTACCTACCAACATAATCATCTGTCTATCCATCAGATAAACCCGTTTTTCCCATACTTGTCTCTCCCACTCTCTGATCTACACAATTACCGGTCATAATCTACGGTCTTCCTTCATAACTCATGCGCAGCGGGGCATTACGCACCACGTGAATGCTTGTCAAATAATAATAGACTCCCCATGGGAAGGTTTATCACAGGGAGCACAAATGGAGATCATTGTATCTTAAATTTTTTACAATTAAAAAAAAACTGCATGGAACTTAAATTAACACAATGTGTCGATAAAAACACCAATAGGTAAGATTTACTGACACTTCAGAAAATTAACTTTTATAATTTTTGAGAAGACACTGCAACATAATGAATTACTCCTTCCACTTTTTTTTTTTTTTTTGAATAAGATAAATAACAATAATATTTTACTAGTCCATTGTATTTTTAACGAGTTGAAAATTTAAACTCATTTACGAAGGGGAGCAAGAAGAAAATATTTTGAACTTACATGAGCTTCGACAACAAAAGTTGATATTTGGTTCAGGTTTCAGCTGCAGTATCAAGACCATGACAGGGACAAGCTTCCAGGCACAACTGTTTCCGAGTTCTCCTTCATTTTTATAGTAAAGGCCAACAACTAGCATTTCTTTGTCAGTCAACATTATCCAATCAGATTGAAAGAAATTAGACATGCTGAAATTGTAAAGGGCGTTGTTGTTTTGCTTTCAAGTTTCTGTAATGAAATCTGGGCGTGGACGCCGAAGAAATTACGCAAAATAAGTGTTTTTAAGTCTAATATTGTCCATAAGTATAAAAAAGTTCACTTCAATCCATTCATGCACTAAATTATTTTGGGGTGTCAGTTTCAATGAGGACAACTTAAGGTCGCTCGTTATGTTGATTTTTGGGCAAATTCACTGTTGTTTTTTTTTTAATGGCATGCATAGCAGAGAACACATCGGGTGCACTTGAAAAAGTGAAAAAAAAATCCGCTTAGCAATGGAGAAAAGCCATGATTTAATTCCGTGTTTTACGGTAAAATTCAGCTGGGTGAATGTTGGGTGAACCTCGCTAAAATACATTGTGAGGTTAGGTTTCACTGGCCACGGCCAATTGTCTACGCTGGAACTTCGCTAAACGCTTAGCGTGGTCATGTTTATTGACTGTTGCCAGTTAATGGCGTTTGAAAAAGAAGGAAAAAAGTGAAAATCGACAAAAGTTCTCAATGTAAACATCATTTTTCCGTAGTATCATGTTAACAAACAACGAAATTGAAGAAATACAGGCATGTACCACACCCTGTAACTCAAAATTATTTTAACTAGCCGTGGTCCAGGGCGTTGCCCGGGATAAACTGTTTATTAGTTTCAATTCTGGGTGATTATAACCGATATGCTTCAGCTGGCAGCTTGCACGTTCCTCCAAGTTTATTTCGTCATTATTTGTTTGTTTCTTTGCTTAAGTCTTTATTGCGTCCTACATGCGCGTTAATGCTCTACGCGGTAGCATGACGTTTGGAGCACCAAACTTTTTAAAACATGACATTTGGAGCACTGCCTAAATCTAGGTCAAATTGCATTATGACATTTGGAGCACTACCAAAAATTAATCTATTGAAAAAAAAATCCATCTTGTACACTCAAAAAATTTAGTTCTGCTCATCATCATCATCATCATCATCATCATCACCATCATCATCATCATGAATTGGGTGAAAAAAGACTGGTCTATAAATAATGACGATGATGATGAATGTTATTGTTGTTTTTATTAATTTTTTAAAATTATTATTACAGGTATTATTATTATTACAGGTATTATTATTTTATCGTAATTATTATTATTGTTCTTGTTGTTGTCGTCCTTGTCCATGGCCACTGTTTGTGGCGTTTCTGATCTCTGTGTCCAATTCCCTCCACAAAACTGTCCTATTGTTTTTGTTGGGTCCCACGAAGCTTATCTTCCCTTAGGCCTTCGACAACAGTGTGAAGTCTCGTGTAGATTATCTATTTTGTTCAACCACTTATTAAAAAAATAATAATCAAAAAAAAAGAATAAAAACCCAATGAAAGAAACATTTTTAATGCCCGCCTCTTCACGAGACAGTCCCAAGCCTGTATAAACGCAAAGGGAAAATGTTTATTAAAAAAAAAAAAAAACATTTATTCAAACCGCGCACGGCTCTAAGATTTTAACGCAAAAAAATGTGAAATATAAAATCGATCGTTGAATAAATATTGACTATTTAACATGTTTCTTTGTTCAGTTATGCTTACGATAATCCATATATGGATTCTAATATATCCTGATATCCAAATAATTTCAAAATAATTTTGTAAGTTTTAAAACGCTCCAACAAACACTTTGCCAACGTTAACTAGTCGCTATTCATCTGGAATTGTCTAACGGAGAGTGTATTAGGCCTATAAAGAAAATTTTCTATCCCTGTGGTACCCACCGCAAGTTATTGCAAAATATTCGCAGAGTAATCGATAGTCAACAGGTTGATTAAGGATTACTCGATAAAATCACAGCCCAAATGCTAGTGCTCCAAATGTCACATGCCGGCTTTCTTTGAACTAACTTAGTGCTCCAAATATCACATGGCGGCTTTCTTTGATCTGCAGTTGTGCTCCAAATGCCTCTACGCACCCCGTCCAGCATTTGGGGCGAAGTACGTCATGAAATGGCGGTAATCCGCACACTGGGTACTTAGTTTGTTTCAGTCTCTCCTTACCAACAACGTGAGCGGTTAAGGGATGAGGAAGGCGGTCAAGCGGGTGGTTCTGTTCTGCAGCAAATGAACGAAAGTAAACTTGATGTGTGTGCACCAAAGCGTGTCGACTCAGTGTGGATGGTCTCTATTTCGGAAGTTTACATTTACGGTATGAGGCGGAAATGACGAAATACATTATCATGTCGTATTCGCAATCGTTACTTAATAACTGATAATTATAACTGAATTTCTGGAAAAAGTAAAGAGTTTCGGGAAAAAATGATTACACCGCGTACAGGCTTTATACACAATATTACGTACATGTGCCAAATTTCATTTTCCTCTAGGTTGCGTAGTAAAAACGCCTTTGCGGGAACAGAGTTGGGCCCAAGCTCCAATATTGTCTGGAGACACAGGGAATAGGTTATTGTGTACAAAACTCTCTCTATCTCTCTCTCTCTCTCTCTCTCTCTCTCTCTCTCTCTCTCTCTCTCTCACTCTCTCTCACACACACACACACAGACACACACACACACACACACACACTCACACACGCACACACAACAAATTATATCTTATTAAGTTTTTTTACAAAAATCATTATAATTATATAATCATAATTACGTGCCCGTAAAATCATTGAGTCTAGGGACGAATAATGAGTGGTCGCTTTAAAACAGTCGATCTCAAACGTCGCAAATTTGGCGTCAGGCGTCAAAGATTAGAAATTGTCATTGATGTTGTCGCCAACGGTCGGGTGAAATTGAATGAACAATTCAAAGGTAGGGGCGGCGGCGAGTTCAAGGTCTTTGAAGTTGCCGCTCAACAGAGTGGACACCGTCTTTGAAGAAAGAAAAGCAAGACTGGAGGACATGTGTAGGTCTAAAGTGACCAATTAATAATATCGTGGTAAATATTATTTGGGTAAATAATATGAGTTGATCAATCTGTAATTAGTCATGCGCATCTTCGACCCACACTGTAATAGTTATAAATATTGTCTGTCTATTATCAGACCAGCCAAAGTAAGTCCGCCCCTTCCCCCCTTCTATCTCCCCCGTGTGAATTTTTGAATCCAATGTTTTCAAGGGCGTCTGTACATTTCCAGCTTGTTATTTCCAACATTTCCCCTGAGTAGAGGACAATCCATGGTGCAATAAGCACTTTCAAAACCTGTTTGGAAGATGCCGATGGCAGAAGCATTAGAGTTAAATGCACACAAACCTTTCTGATGTGAAAGTGTAGATCTGTCAGAGAAACACAGTGTAGCTCTCTCTGTAAGAGCAATACTGGAACTCTCTCACAGCACCAAGTGCATAGCTCTCAAAGGCACACAGTGCAACCCTGTCAAAAAAAAAAAACGAAAATTAAAATGACCGAAGGAACTGACATACAACTATTTTTCAAAGAACCAGAACCATTCTATCTCTCTCTCTCTCTCTCTCTCTCTCTCTCTCTCTCTCTCTCTCTCTCCTTTCTCTCTCCTCCTCACTCCTCCTCCTGTACTCTCTCTCTCTCTTTCTCTCTCTCTCTCTCTCTCTCTCTCTCTCCCCCTCTTTCTCTCAGAACCAGAGCGCCCCTCTCTCAAAGAAAAAGGTGCGGTTCTCTCAAAGAACCAAGATCTCAAAGAACCAGATTGGATCTCCCTCAAAGAACCCGGATCTCAAAGAACCATATTGCATCTCCCTCAATTAACCAAAGTGCAGAGCTCTCAGTATCTCTCTCTCTCTCTCTCTCTCTCTCCCTCCTCTCTCTGTCTCTCTCTCTCTCTCTCTCTCTCTATCTATCTATCTCTCTCTCTCTCTCAAATAGCCATAGCCCACGTCCCCTCAAAGAACCAGAGTGTAGTTCTGTTAAAGAACCAACGTGCACCTCTTTCAAGTTGCATCTCTCACAGAGAACCAAAATGCATCTCTCTCTCTCTCTCTCTCTCTCTCTCTCTCTCTCTCTCTCTCTCTCTCTCTCTCTCTCTCTCAACAAAAAGAATGCAATTCTGTCCAAGAACCAGAGCGTTTTGTTTCAAGTATTCCAATAGTTAGAACGAAATGAATTAATGTCCACCAGAACTGCACCCCCCCCCCCCATCCCAACCGACTGAAAACCCTGCCGTTCAAATTCAAAAACAAAGAGCTGAGATAGAGAGGGGGCTGGAGCAGATGGATGCAGGGTGAGAGGGGGCAGGGTTGAGAGTCAGGGGGGGGGGTGAGCAAGGAGAGAAACAGAGACAAAGGTAAATAAAAAGAGAGATAGACAGACAGAGAGGGACAGAGCCCTTTTGAGGGCTAGGAAAACCACAAAGAAGACAGGAAGAAAACAAGAAAACTAACAAGAAACAGGAGGCATAAATGCCCAGGGCAGCGAAACCTCCCAAAATAAAGATCTGAATTCAGAGAGGGAGGCGGAAAGGGACAAGGAAGGAGAGAGAGAGAGATAAATAAGAGCGAGAGAGAGAGAGAGAGAGAGAGACTTAATTGTGTATTAAATGTATTTTGCAAATGAATTACTTTGTGTTATTAAAATGTGAATAGTGAAAGGCAGGAGATCAGCGGATTATTTTTTTTCTTTTGTTTTTTTTTTTTGTATTTTGTTATAATAATATACATATAATAATATATATACAATATACAAATATTTAATATACTCTTTTTGACTTTGTAATTAGTCTATGCGCTCCTAACAACAATCTACCTTTGAAAATGGCTTATTCAAGCCAATGCTTGTTAAGCAGTCTCACATGCATTTGAAATTAAAACAAGCACTCTCATAGACGCTCAAATTGCTGTGTGCAAGCGTGGTTTGTCAATATGTATGAAGACAAATTTGAACGTGTAAACTGGCCTTAACAGACCGCATGCATGGCTGATGACAGAACCTGTCTTCTTTATCTTATACAAAGAAAGAAATTCAGCACGTCATTGCCTGTCATGACATAAATCTGCCATGCCTGTTTTGAAAGAAACAATCCACTTAACAGGGGCGTTTCCAAAAGAGAGGCAGTTTCTTGTCGCTCATATTTTCTTTTTTACTACACTCGCTTCGGGCATGACATATTATTTTTATCCAACATACGAGCAAGGTTTCACAAAACAACGATTAAGTTCTGTTGACACTATTTGTGTTTTATTTAATCATATTTTTAGACATTGGAAACTGTTCTGTTATGTCCGCCCCAGTGTTTGGTCATGTTTCATATCGGCCTGGATTTTGGACTATTACTTGTGCTGCCATTGATACCTTGTAAACTTATAGATAATAATGTTATTGCAACATTTATTACTACTATTGTAGGTCAGCATGTATATCTATCAGTACTGTTGTTTCATTTGGTTTATCTGTTCTTCCACAAATGACAGGGCCAATGTACCTGTTCGTCCCCCCTTGCTACTGCCACTGACGCTGCCGGAGAAAATGGTATGTAGCGCTAGTGACATGATTGGCGGCAATGGAGACAGAAAGCCTCAAACTCGATTGTTTGTTAAAAAAAATATTCTCATTACCACCCAGATCACTTTATTTCATTTACTTTTAGATTTGTGTCAAGTAATTTCACTTTCAGACTCACAGACTAATAAATTAACCAGACTGGAAACACGAGCTTCGGGCTTTGTCGTTTTTTACGGAATTTCCCGAGCCGAGATCTTATAACCAACATGGCCGCCGCTCGGAAAATTCCGATTCTAGTTCTATCTGCGGTAGAAATTTCTTTTTATTTGTCAAGATTGGTTGTACTTATATCGATTTCTTGGTGCGGAGCTAAACTTCCGCGTTCAGTAGGAGCGTCAAAATGGTATCATTCAACATTGTAGCTATGCTGAAGCGTCGGTCGTTACCGTAAACCTAATGTGGCCGATGGTTCATGACCTTTCGCTGTTTTATGACGTCACACAATGGGATCATCCAGTCTGGGTATTTTATTAGTCTGTGTTCAGACTCCATTTCAGGAATGCGTCCGGTGGGGCGGAAACGTGGGGGGGGGGGGGGGGGGGGAGGGCAGGTGTGAGGGAACATGCTCAGCATCTTCTTCCCTGAATGGCATGCTGAAACATGTCTGTTCGGATATGGACATAATAATTAGTTAAAGTTGCTCATTCAAGTTGTAGGTGCATGCATATGGGTATAAACTCTGCAAGTGTGAGAGGTCTCCAAATAATTAGGCACCCAAAACTGTACCCCTGGTGAAAATAGTGGAATACTACATGGTGGAACTAGATAAAAATGTTTGATAAAAAACAACTTACGCAAATTTAAATTGTTTAAAGGTGAAAAAAAAAATATTCAAAAGTGCGGTGCATAATATCTCTTTCTCTCTGTTCATGTACTAGTTCCATTTTGAAGACTAGATTTTTTATTCTTTTCAAACGCAGTTTCGTGTTTGTGGCAAAAAGGTTCGTCTTTGCAGTATTTTACTAATTTTTATGTACTTGTCAATGATTTTGGTCATTGTCAGAGATCACGTATTTCCTGTTTCAGTTGAGAGAATCTTAAAGAAAGTTTTCAGAAGTGTAAATTTCTTTTGTAAATGCATCGAAATCACATTTGTTTAAGGAAGAACATGATTTTGTTTAGTGTACAGGTGTCTTTTTCTCAGAGTAAAGAACAGCGTATCTCTCTGTTTTTGTGATTTCTGTGACAGTTTCGTCACTGGCACAGCGGTTTGTCATAGGTGGCACTCAGGTGAATAAAAGAAAGAGAAAAAATTCTATAAAATTAAATTTAAAAGAAAACTACATGTGACATGTTTTACAATGCCAAGAGACATGTCGTCGTCTACAGCACTGTTTATCAAGGTGGGGTGTGGGAGTATTTTGGTAGGGCACGGGACTTGAAAATTTCCCGTACGGACTTTTCGTAGAAATCTTAATTTCATAATGTATTTAAACTTAACTTGCGTCGAAGGCAAGGATCCCACTTAAGTACTTATCCAGCTCTAGATCTAGCTCTTCTGCGATGGAAGTGACGGGCTTAGTTTCATGACATTATTTTTAAAAAGTGACTGAAACTGATAATTAGCTATCGTCAGCACAAATAAAGAGATGATGTTTCACTGTTTTTATGATGTCATTGCCCTTTCTGTTGGAGGCCGTCAACCACGCCACAATCGGGGTCGACGTCCGGTGAATTCTGTCATTCACTTCCCATCCTTTGTTTACACTGACAATAATAAGCTCATTGTTCACTAACGAATAATACGCGTGATAAGCGAAGCATGTTAATTAAATCTCTTTTTTTTTAATAATACGGCCTCCGACCACCCTCCCTGCAATAATTTATTGTGAATAGAGTGTTTAAAAAAAAAAAAAAATAGACAAAATGTTCCGTTTCCTTGACATCACAATTTGCGCTTTTCCGGATCGCCTACGTCTCGACTTTACGGACGTCAATGAGGCACACAATACAATTTTTTGTTGGCATTAATGCTCTGTTGGTTTTCCTTCTAATGTTCGGTAATCCTTTACAAAACCGCACAAGCCTTGAAAGGCCGTACTGTTTCAAGATTACTGTAGTTATTTTGTAACCTTCTTTTATGAAATTGCAAGCGTTTTTTTCCCTCACTGTCAGCATTGCGACACTTTTGCTACTTCCTCACCAATAAAACTGGCGCTCAAAATTTAGTTTTGTTGAATTAGTCAGCTTGATAAGTCTATATTTTGGGTACAATCAAAAATGCTTAAAAAAATGACAAAAACATGAAACTTCGCATAAATGTGGTCCATAAAGGTTATTTTAAGAAAAAGGTGTTGGCCACTAACATTTTTCAAAATGGCGCCAAAAATTCAAGATAGCCGACACATATTGGAAAGGTCTACCTAAAACACGTTGTATTTAAAATTAAACTGCCTCAAATGCAATTTACATCTCAAAACTATGTAATTGTGATATTGGAAATCTTCAAAATAAAATGTTTTGGAGACAAACAACACTTCAAGATAGCTACTGAATTCAAGACGGCCACCGTTGTGATGGTTTCTGAGTAGAAAAATGCCGCGAAAATTGACTATTTTATTATGCAAAAATATCTGACATTCTCACTCTTTTATGATCTAATGAAGATAAATAACTTTGCAGCCTTTGAGGGTGTTTGGGAACAGAAGCAAAAAAAAACAACAAAAAAAACGGGAAAAGCCTGAAGCAGGAGCGTACACATTTTGCTGATCTTTGTCTTTTGTGCCAAATCCGTCAGTTGGACTTGGGCGAATTTTTCAAATACAGCCACCCCCTGCATCCACCAGCAAGAACTGAAAACTGTATAGGACCTCAGAAAGCAGACATTATCAACATTATGTGCAGAGCTCATAGAGAGCAAATAATGTCAATCACAAACTGATGCAATGGTTATAGATGGCTTTGTTTTCGTTCGTTGTCTCCATTCAGTAGAAGTCATTTTTCAAGATTATCCAGAAATCAGTTTTTCCGACCCAAAAAAAATTGATGTTCCTGTTTGGAGACAAGCACAAGTTTATAAAATGTTTGATCAGTATAATATTAAGTCTGACAGTCTGAAGGCCTATGCAAGAAACCGAGAAGGGGTTAGAGTAGACGTAAAGTGACACCAACTGGAAGGCTGGTAAAGAGATGTCCACATTTATTTACAAAACAATGTCAACAAATCAGAATTATCTCCTCTGCTGGCTAACAGTATACATACTGTACAAAATGGCATTGTATAGCAAGAAACGAAAACAGTCTACAACAAGATAGCCAGGCAGACTACCACTTACACATATGAAAAGGCCGATTAAAGAATATTTGTGCATCTGACGTCTGCAATAGAACGCTTCTGTTTTACAACTGCCTGTGTTCCTTCAAATCACACAGACATAACAACTATTGCTGTGTCATTTTTTAACCGGCTTAAACTCCGCCGACTGCAGCGACTTTGAGTCTCTTTTGACAAATCGAGAAAACATAGCAGATGATCAAGCAAGAGGTCTTTGTAGCATCAAAATAAAAAGTGTTTTTCATTCATGCCCTCCGCGATTGTGATACTGCGTCAGCCTTCAGAAAGTAAAGGAACATTTTTTTTACAGATATACAAAGACATGGAACGTCAGAAACCTTTTCCAAACTGAGCAGATTCCCAGCTAGTGTTGGTAATAACGACATTTAGAAGACAGGGAGATTGTAGAGAGGTCATCCTATTTACAAATGTTGATAATGTCATAAACGGTCTCTCACTCAGTTTGACGTTTTATCACCAACAAGAGCAGCCCTGATATACAACATTCACAGAGCAGAGTGCCGAGGAGGTATTATGTGGGGTCAAGCTTTTGACCAAAGCCTGTAACCACCTTTGCCAGACCCTGCAGTAGGATTTTCAAATCAACTTGAAACATTTGTCAAAAACACGTGCAGAACAGCTACATTCTCATCATGGCGGATAGGTGCATTCACTGCTGAAGTGATGAAAACTGACACCTTGGCTGGAAGAATTCACTCTTGCACAGGCCCAGAGCAAACAAGGATGACGACCTCTGGCACCCCGAGACCGTGTTTTCAGTAGAGAACTTGCATTAATTTTCAAGCAAAGTAAGTACCTTCAATACTGGTCTGCTGGTTGTTCACATTTCATCCGTTTCATCAATGAGGGATATGGAGCGAGTTCCTTAATACGAGAATGAAGACTTCAGAGAGGTTATCAATTTTTCGTTTTGGCACTTTAAGTGCCATTAACACGTGTACTGAGAAATTTGTCATGAGTCGACTAGTTTAAAATATACTAGAGTTCACGCAAGTGCATGAGCTGGTTATTTGGTCCGGACTTGTCATGCGTAGACAGTAACCTTGAAGGAGGTAATGCGGGGTAGACCCAATTATTGATTTCGCTGGCTTGTCAGTTGTTATGACTAACTAACTAGGGCGATTCAGCCAATAGATCACAGTACTTTAAGTGTATGCAGAACCAAATCGAGGCGTCCAGGGGGCGATGTAGTAGATCGTCTGCAGACCGGCTGGGGCATATAAAAAAGAGCTGCTTGCCGCGGGAGCGCAATTCCAAGTGGAGGCGTTATGCATCCAGCCATGAGGGAATTCGGTCGGGCCCAGCCAGAGTGGGTTTGATTGTTTGTTTTGGGGACGAAGATACAAGGCGTTCTATAAAGAAGTTGTCCTGACGAAGAGAGCTAGGGATAACTGAGCTCCATGTCTGGGTATGAGACTGATAGTACACAAGCGACACTCAGAATTCCGTCCGCTCTTGTGGACGGACAATTGTAAGTCAATAACCAAAGAAACACCGTTCTGTCTAGGGAGCACCCCGATAGAAAAGAGAGAGACGAAATGTTCTCCAGGGACGAGCTGTTCTCACAGCAATTGTAGATCTAGTCTGTGATAAAGTTATGTTAGAGTAGCGAGACATTGATGTTTTAATTGCAATATGAATAGTCGATGCTAGCTCAACATTAAATAATAACTTTATTCTAGGACAGGGTAACGCCTGTCTCTCCTACAAGAAGCTAGATCTAGTTGAACATTAGTATTGTTATGGATTTAAGTGAGCCTCCCTTAAGGAGGAAGCAAGTGTCCTTATAAGGAGTGTGAGAGGAATTTACTGTATATTTAGTCAAACTAGATCTATAAAGTAGTTGATTAGAGTTGGCTTTGCTATTGTGATTTCTTTAGAGTAGTGATAACATCTCCATATGTATGATCCATGCAGTCGAAATTATTATTATGGTCAATAGATCTCACGGCCCTGCGGGCCTGAATTAACTATCATTATTTTAGTTTGTGTTATTTTCTTGTGTGTCTGTTGACTGTCCGAGGTTGAGAGTGTAGGACCTCTCACGTCGAGTGCTCATCCCCAGAGCACCTCACCTCGTGACAAAATTCATGGTCGATACTTGGCCTGCGAGTGGACGCTATATGCCTGGCTCTATCTTGAAATCACACCAATGTATTCTCACAAGTGCTGATGACAACTCTGCATTGTCAAATATTCTGTGTGTATGTGGGTTGGGGGAAAAGGCGGGGGTTGGGGTGGGGGGGGGGGCAAACATTTTTATTTTTTACTTTTGGAGAAGGGAGGTAAAAGTACAATATTTCAATTGCTTATAACTTTAGAACTAAATGTATTTATGATACAGAATGGACTTCAACAAAAACAGTTGCCCCCCTCCCTCCCATTTTAACACACGCACTCTGTGGGGTTTTAGAACAAGGCCAATGATACAATAATCTGTTTTCCTGCTAGAGCCAGTTTTCTTTTTGGGTGGGTCGTTTCAATGAAAAAATTACACCAAATGCCATGCCACAGACTGTGGTTGTGGAGCGTGGCATGTCTGTCAGAGAGGCGCTTCTTGGCATGATCGGGCTGAAAACTCTACCTGAAACACTGGTGATACAGCTTGTAACTGCAAGCAAATGAGATATCCAGTCATCTGCTCTCTCTGTCCGTACAAACGCTACCACGATAAATGCAGTCTCAGTCAGGCAATTCACTCACGGTTGTATCGTTCGTTTGTCAAGAGCAGGTTAAGTTTATAAATGCCGTGCTAGGCCACGGGTTGAATTCAGAGTTTTTTTTTTAAATCTAGTGAAGTGTCCTTGAGCTGTTCTCGCGAGCAACATGTTTTGAGTGTTTTTTTTTACATAAAAACTGTAGATGGTTAAAAAGGAATATATGTAGGTAAACCAGGGATGGCAGAGCAGCTCCAGTTCGTGATTTAATAGCATTGTTAGAGGGTGTGAGATGGTTGTAATTGACTGTTGACATTCAGTGGTTCGTGAAAGCACGAATTGTGCTGAGTCAAGTTAATAAGATTTTTGGATTTAATTGTTATTAACCTATTTAGAAGACGACCTTGCCTGTCTTAGTGCAAGGCCGTAACCGACTTACACAATACAATAAATCAATACTGCGAGCTCAGCTCGCATGACTGCACCAATCAAATCTAGGGATTTGGACGGTAGTTGCAGGTGTCTAGACATTATAAAAGTCAGCCCATACCTATGTCCATCATCACATGCAGAAAAGTATCCACTGCGGAGTGGTCGGCTAATTTCGAGCCAGATCGAAACAGAGACGCAGTAGAGCAGTCCATCTATATGAGGAGCCTAGAAATGACGAGCTCCAGCTAATAGCTACCCGGACTTTGTCCACCATGCAACGCTCTTGTTGATATTTCCTGGTTCTTGATAGCCAGGGAAAAATGGTATGCATTGTAATTGTATGTCAGAATTCAGATGTTACCAGCAGTATGAGAGTCTGCTCCTAGAGTCACAGCCAGGCAGTGCCAGTATTAGAATATATGACAGGAGCCATTGCAATGGAGCTGGCGTGTGCTGAGACAGCGAAGACTATAATTTGTATTAAATATCCTATGAGTCATTAGTTATATTTGATCCAGTACTAGGACCTTTTAGTCCATTCTAAAATTGTATTCTTATTTTGCAGTTACCCTGATAGTCATTTCATTTATATATGTTATCTTATTCAGCTAACTCAATACAGGTCTGACAAAACTAATTCATTTGAGTTGTTTAATTAATTCCAGTAGGAAAGTTTAGTGTGTTCATCGAGTGTGGGTTTTCCTCTTGAATTGCAGTCGTTTGCCATAAACCACATTCGCGACATCGTTGATATTCTTTTTTATCACTTCGAACATGGCTGAGGTCTGCCATCGTGTGCAATCTGGTCGAAATGGTAAGTACTTGTCTCAAGAAATCCTCAACGACTAATTTCATTACCTAAGTCGTTGCAAGTTGGTCCGTTGGTTCATCGCCAGCTAAAATTGTGCCTGCCTCAGTATTTCCCAAGTTGGAATCGTGTCGGGTTCTTGTGTCCTAAGGAGTATCGATATTCAAAAATGACGTTGTGACGTCATAATGGACGATGTCAAAGGATCGCTGGCTAGAATCAGTATTGAGAGTGCCCAGTATCGGCGCCGACTAAGGCTTTGCTCGGCTCTTAGTTGCAAAACATCTCCACCTTCTATAAAAATAAATGCTCAAGTGGCATCACGTGGCCTCAAATGGAATAAAAGACATTAACCATTTAAGTACTCAAATCAGGCGTAATATTTGATATATTTACTGAAGGGCTGGACACCCTTAAGTAGAAATCTCGTTTTGGACAATTTTTGCGGTTAGTTGTCTCATAAGTCTTATTGATAACTAGCTGAGTTCCCGGGCCTGCCCGGGATAAATCGATTTATTAGTTTCAGTTCTGGGTGATTATTATGGACCTGTGTCATTTTGCCTGTTCCTTTAGCTTTATTTTATGTTTGTTTGTTTTTAGATACGTTTTACTGCTCTCCCTTTGCGCGTTGACGTCCTGTGCGTCCCGCCAGCATCGGTCAAATGGCTATGATTTGCGCACGGGTTAGTTTGTTTGCACATCGCAGGAAGTGATAACGTCATGTGTTAATGGAAAAGAAATATTATAATATTTTCCTAGGCATATTGAAAACACAAACCTGTACTTTTGGCCCTGCAGCGTCAATCTCCCAATTCCAGATCCTTTCTTTTCCCTAGTCGAGGCACATTAAGAACACACATACAAAGTTTCATATTTGATAGTCTTAGAACTCAATCTCATCATTCAAACCAGTCCTAACCGGAAGTTGTTTTGTGAGTGTGATGTTGTAACCGGAACCAATCTCAATTACATTAATTTGCCGAAAAAATAGACCGAACGCCAATGTGTCACAACCTAGCAACTAATACAAATGTTCTGCGAGTTATTAATTTTTTGGGTATTTTCTGTGCCGGGGACACGACAACAGTCTATACTAAGCGTTGTATAAAATCTGAGGGCCACCGAATCAGCATTAACAGAGGAGTAGCGAAAGGCGCGCTGCAATTGTCGTAAGGTTTCACTTTTATTAATATAGATGAATGAAACAAGCTTGGTAATGACAAGGCTATGTCACTTATAATATCTGTTGCTATAAACTCGATGCTGTGCTGCCAAGGAAGAGAAATTATGGATTATTATTTCGCCGCCAGGTTGTTGTTTTTTTTCGTGGCCAACACCTTTTTCTTAAACACTATTATAAGGGGAATGTTTGTGCCAAGTTTCGTGCTTCTATCATTCATCAAGCCAACTTCATTACCTTTAAGGTCATTCATAACCGTTTGCCATATTGCACTGTTGTAACTTGTTGAAATGCATCCTACTTTATTTGTATGCTCGAATCAATTTTACATACCCTGGCAAGTAAAGTGTGAAATAATAATAATAATTCTAATAATTGCTGAATGGAAGAAAACCCACTGTAACAAATAAGCATGTTGAGGTCTTCATTTTCGGGGGGATCTTTCTCCTTGGCATTTGTACTTCTCTTTTTCTCGTATATTTATTTATTTTTGTTGTTGTTGTTTCTTCGTTTGTTTGTTGTTTTTTCCGCCCCCAGAAGGGTTCCCTATTAGGTTGCTTTGTTCTTGTCTTCTTCTTGACCGTCTTTTCCTACTTTCTTTGCCCTAAAAAGGGCTCCCCCCGGGGGGGGGGGGGGTGCTTTCTTATTTGGCTTTTTTTGTTTTTCTTTTGCTAGTGCCAAAGCAGAGAGACCAATTTAGAGATAGGCTTCCTCACTGGTTAAAGAAAAAAACAGGGGGGTTGGGGTGTTTCAATTTTTGTTTATTAAATATTTCCTGTCGCCGCCATCGCGTGATAGGAGCGGAAAAGATTTCATTTATATTTTGGTTGGTTATGGCTTTTGCTATTGGCATGGGCGTGATCTCTTCCTGGTTGCTTTCTTGTGTGTTCTTTACTGGGCAGGACGGGATGCATGCGATGTGTTGTTATGAGACGGCCAAGGTGGTGTGCCTGTGGCGCTGGGTTGGGCAGAAGTAGCTTGGAGAGGGAGCAGATGGGGGTGTATGGGAGACTTTCTGTGGCGTTTTGGTTAAAGAGTAACACAGGTGGGGTGTCCTATAGGTAGAATGCGCATGACGTCAGAGAGCTTTTGGTTTGTACTTCCGCCAAACAAGATGGCCGGTGGATCAGCTGATGAGTGTAACTTCGAGATGTGTCTAAGCGGTTAAAATGCCTGCTGGTTGCATTGCAGTTGACTGTTGTGACAGGGGTGGAAAGGATGTATCCAAGCTGGTCAGATTCCCTATCACCCGTGTAAACAAGAGAAAGGAAGTGAAAGAATTGACCGAACGCCTCCCATGTCCGTATACACACGTGTCATTGTTTACATTATTGAACTTTTTTTAAACTCCCCGCCGATTGGTTCGCGACGCCATAAGTGGGTCCGGACAGACAAGATGGTGGATATGCGCATTCTACCAATTGCGGTGAGAGGACGCCAAAAGCAGATGTCGACCCGAGAGTAGCCAGTCTCGATCCAGGGGTGTGGGTATATTCAAATGGAACCAGAACGCAGTTGTGTCTGAGAGTTACAGGAGAAAGCATGTTATCATGATAACGCTCACATTGTCCTAGGGAAAAGGAAGACGAATAATTATTATAGCAGAATGATGGGACAGAAAGTGACAGTACCAGACGCGTCCAGCATTCACTCGCATAATACTGTGATAACAATAATATATATACCATACCCTCACTGGTTTCAAGATTAGCACCACTATCTCCTCCACCATCATAATTATCACATCACCATGTTCGCTACTTCATATCACCACCGTCACGAACCTAAAAACAACTACTAAAAATCAGTCTACCATTACACGCGTATATCAACACCACTACACTGCTGGCACACCATTGCCGCCTCCGCCCCATAACACAACTGCCACCACCACATCATGACCACCACTCCACAACAACACCACCATCACACCACTACCACATCAATTCTGCCATACAATCATCATCAAGAACGAGAATAAGAAGAACTGGAGATGAAACCACCATTGGAGTCAAAGAAGGAGTCAAACACGGAGGCAGAGAACGACAACCACAGTAACAATATCGACAACATCAACAATATTCTGAACAAACTTTTCTGGCCAAAATTGACAGCAGTAATTATATTTTATTTACATTAACATATTTAAAATAAAATGATAACATTTAGACATTGTCATAACAGTATTTTAAAAAAGATAACGAAGAAGAATACAACATGACCAATGGATTCGTTTCACTGGATATAATGGAAATCCTGCTATCCCAGCTTCATTAACTCGAATCATGACATCAGACGTAGATTTTTTTTTCGGTGTTCATGACTAAAATGAAAGACACATATTGATTCTACAGCAGTTTTCTTTCAATGATGTTCGTCCTTTGCAGAGGCAAAATAATAATGACAAAAAGAAAATGTTGGATGTAGCAAATCCTGGCCTAGGAAATACAACAGAAACCATGCAATAAATGCAAAGACGACCACGACATTACATTCCTGACATCTTGACTATGTGTGTTCGGAGACGGTTGACCAGGCCATCCTTGCATTGAACCGACCGTTGCAGTTGGGGGCACAGAAATACTGGAGTCTGAATGATTAGGGTAGCCACACAAAGGCCACCGAATTCGGTCACCGAGCCACTAGGCGCTTTAGGTGAGAAGAATTGCACTATCTAAACGGACCGAATCTAGGTGGGCTCTGTGTGCAGTTGTTGAAATTATATAGTGCAATTCTTCTCACCTAAAGGCCTAGCGGCTCGGTGACCGAATTCGGTGGCCTTTGTGTGGCTACCCTTTTGTGGCTACCCTTAGGCTGGGAGGTGGTTCTAGCTCTGCCTTTCCGCTGCCGCCGCTTCTGTACAGCGACTCCTACACGTTGCTCCTCATATTACGTTGACATTCCAGATTTAATTGGGGTCTGTTTTAGTAACTGAACATGGAAGTTAACATAGTTGGGTGACGAAGATAAACAATTCCCTGATAGTAAAGTGCCTGGAGTCCTCAGAGATGATAGAAAAGTTCGAGCTTCGATTCTCTGTCAGCCGGGTACGTCTACTTAAATCCTGCAACAGGAGAAGACGATAACATTGGTGAAGATACCCGGGGTGGGGCGAAGGGGTGAAAGGTGAATGTAGATTAGCGAATGGAAGGAGCATGTCAAAGTCAAACACATAACACAAGAAATCGAAGACTAAAAATCCAGGGCGGCATGGAACACAATGTAATTCGACTTTAAAAAAAAAAAAGAGACAAGAGATTTGGGGTACTTTGACAGTCTGCAAGTTTTGTTATCGGGGGGGGGGGGGGGGGTAAATTCTGGAGACTAAAGTTAATTAATGTTTATAAAGTATCTTAATTATTAAATCTGATAGAGAAGGTTTTCCAGTGGCTTTTTAAAATTTTTTTTTTTATTTTGCTTCTGAAAAATTGGTGAAACCGAGTTACGATACCTTATCATGCGGCGCTCGAAATAATGTTTCATATCATGTGGTACAAGTTTCTAATGCAATTGTTAATGAAACTAATGTAATGAGAGCTGTTAATTGCACTCATGTATATTTTCATATCACTTGAGATTATTGGCACCAGAAAGATTCTCTGCAGTTCACACAGGCCTGCAGAAAACCTAAATTATTTCACCAATGTTCCTTACCATGTCACTTCATGTATGCATGTCACTGAGTTTATTGAGTTGTGATGTATGTTTATGTAATGATGCGTAGGTTGTGTTTGCCATGTATTTGCTCAGTGATGGAGAATTTCCCTCATGGAATAAGAAAGTGATTCTTATCTAATCTTATTAATCTCTACTGTCATTGGCTGACTCAAGACGAGTTAGGAGGTACTCTGAGAGAGAGAGAGAGAGAGTTAGGGACTGGATCAAGTGCTCTAGTCATTGGGGCACAGGGCAGATTCAAACAAGAACTCAGGTGATGTGTAAGATCCCTATATTTTATACATTGTAATTCCACACTCTTCCATCTTTTAAATTATTTTCAGAATTGTTTTGTTGTTTTTTTCATTTTGCCAAGTTCTTCCATTTTTCAATTTTTTGGATATAATTTTTGTTGTTGTTTGTTTTTTTGTTTGGTTGTTGTTGTTGTTCCTATAGCGAGGCTTTGCCAAATGCAATTTATTTTTGGTTTTGGTTGTTTACCTTTTGTCCACATATTAAGCTTTCCTTCCACGCCATAGGACTTTTTTTTATCTTTTTTTAAATAATTTGCTAATTTGTAGAACTTTAATATGGTGTGCTTCTTACCATCTTTGGCAAATGAAATACTTTTCGGCGCGGCAGTCGTTGTCGTTCCACTGGTAGTTCCACTGCGCGACCATTTCCAAACAGTCTTCCTCTGCAACAAAAAATATGAATAATTTATGCATTCGTAATACGCAACAGAATAATGTTCAATAATGTGAAGATTAGGATCAACAGAACCGTGAAATACCCTTTACATGGCGTTCTGTTCCATTTTCTCTGTGTACAACTGATTGACCTGGACAAAACATTAAATTAACAATTACAGGTGTATTTATTCTGTGGGGTGGGGGGGGTGAGGGGTAAAGGGGGGGGGGGTTAATAATTTGCCACTCAGGAATTCTGACGCATTAGTGACCTGTAAACTTGTCAAAAACTGTAGGGGTGGAAAATCTGACAAACTTCAGTATTCACGGGTGTGACTCAAGTAACAAATGATGAGGAGGCTGCAAGTTTTCTGATTTCCTGATATTGCTGTGTCAGGGCTATATATAGTTCAGCGCGGTGTGTGTTTTTTATCTGTTTTTGTTGTTGTTGTTGTTGTTGTTGTTGTTGTTTTGCTTTGTTTTAATAGTTGCACTGAAAACTCTTTCTTTATGTAAGTGTTAACTGCTCTCGACCATCCTCACCTCCTTTATAATTATCCGGCTGGCCTTGGTGGAAATTGCTCAGGTCTACATCTGACGAGTCGCTGACCCAATCCCACCGCTTCTCTTCGAAGATATCATTGCCTCCGATCCAAACATCGGCTGTGACTGAAATACAATATAATAATCACAATAATAATGGCAAGACTGGTAATAACAATATTAATAATTATAATAACACAGTCAAGATGTTAAAATGCGGCAGAGAAACAATCCCGTAAGCGTTGCGGGAACAGTGCAAGGGTTAGAAATGTTATTCATGTACCCCGCAGGAGGTGCGGATTGGGCTTATGCGTCGATTTAGGTATCCCGCAACTTGTGCGGGAACGGGCGTCAGTGAGCAATAAGAATATCATAATGACAATAAGAGATTACAGATGTAATTATGTTGATGGACATGAATCTTTTCTTGCACTGTTTCAAAGACTGGTGCAGAATGTAATCTTGAATGGACCTTGTCATCATGCGGGTTGAAGTTTGAAATCACCTGTCCATTTATTGTATCCTTTCACGCTCGATAATATTTTTGATCTGACTTTAAACTGACGCCAGACTTCATGCAGCAATTTTTCTATGTGAAATCAACACCATTTTTTACATTTTAAACAGAAATTTACCGATCATTTCGAAATTCTAAGAACACATTCAGCCTCTGAATTTCGACTATGTCATCTAATACACCTGTGACATTTTATATCCTTAGTGATATCGGACTCGAGCACAATTCCAATGCATCTGAGATAGTTGATATTATCAGCAGTGATGATGCAATTTGCTGACAATTGAAATACATCTTTGATATTTTATATCAGCAATGATGATGGAACTGCTGAAGTTCTAGGATTACAAATGTTGAAGTTGATAAATTCAGACTCCTGTATCTTACCACTCCAATATCCTTTCTTTGTTCTTTACAAAATTTTTAATAAAACATGTTTATGTTTCCCTTCAACTGAGATTATCAGCATTTTGATCTGCACCAAGGATTTAGAGAGTGTGAATCCAGATTAAAATTGTTTGAAGCTGATGAACAGATCTGCAAATTAATTTTTGGCGGTCCTCTGAATGGAATCTTTCCATTTCTTTTCTGCTCACCAAAGAAGGGGTGTGGGATGTTGGGGTGCATCAGTCTGAATCGTGATCTATGTCAATTGTTTTAAGTGAATAAGCTAAGATAGCCATAAGGGTTAGTGGTGAATCAAGACCTTTTCTGTCTCTCAGGGTTAGAAATGTTGAGAGAAAAACAGTATAACTGGTCTATAGGTGGAACAGTTCACTCGCAAACCAAAGTTTACGATACTTGGTGAAACGAAATGCATCGCACCCACAGTAATATGAGGCCCTGTTATACAGCAACCAACAAAAGCCTACCATATCATTCTATGCTCAATTACGACATAAGCTGTAAACCTTGTATGTTACAACAAGCTCACCAAAATATGAGACAATTGTTACAGTTCTATTGCTCTGCTGGTTTCTGTCAGCAAAATAATGGTGTGTACGGTTTTTCTTACCTCTTTAGAATAGGTATTGGATATTCTCAAATTAAAATCGTGTTTCTGGTGATATCTTACTTCTGCGAAATCCAAGCTCCCGCTTTAGAAAGGTGTAAATAGCTCCTGTTGTTGGTTCAGCCAAAGTCCCGGAGTAAGCTTTACACACAGCCTGTTGAGATGGAAACAATAGGATTTTGTCATTATCCACATAGATATTCATTAGTCTTTGCCTTAATGATGGGAATACAAGGGAGAATTTATTAGCCTTTTGCTGAATCTTTCTGTAACTTCGTTGAAGGTGCAGTTATAGTTGTTGTTGTTGTGGTTGTTGTTGTTGTTGTTGATGTTGTTGCTATTTTGGCTACTGAGCTCTTGAATGTTTTCTGCAATTTGCTAATGTGTATAATGGAGATTTAGAGAAGGAAAGAAATATAGGTATAGAGTGTGTAAACATTTCAGGGTTGTTGTTTTTTTTGTGGGACCCAAAATAATTATCCTTCTGTCTATTACAAAATTACCATGACAAAAGAAAGAAAAAGTGCTGAATCTTTACTCCCAGTCCTCAGACAAGGAACAACACCCTCCCCCCTCCCACCCCACGCACCTTCACGTCGGTACCAAATCTGCCTTTAAACTTCACGAGTCACCAGTCGTTTGTGATTCGGGAAAGTGCTCTATGCCGTCATTCGACTAGCGCGCATTATCATCCATGTCATCAATGCAACAATTCGCATCACATCCCTCCATAACTAAACTAAAAAAGACTAGTACCACAGGGCTATGTGAGTAGTACAGTACTCACCGCGTTTATACGCGCTCAAGTTGTGGACATGGTAGTGAAAGGAGGAATGGTCCTTCTCGGTGTTCTGTGTCTCGGCTATTACTAACAGCTGACATTAACTCTCTTCTGTTCTTTACCTTTGATTCGGTTATGACCCTTGTCTGTCAACCCTTATGACGAGCTGTGAGTATTGAGGTCTTGACAAAATCATCATTTTTTCCATTGCTGTGTTTTGCTCATCTCTAGTTTTGATTCGATCCTCCATCTAAATTGCCCTTGTGACTAGATTATAGACACTGAACGTGCATTTTTGACCAAACCACCGTTACTATTATGCGTCATTTTCCACCATCTCCTGCGCATGCTTCGATCCGTTTTATCTCCACGTTCGTAGATCCAGGCATTTACTTTACCCCTTCCTCAGACCTAGTTTCGTGTGTGGGTGGGGTTGGGGAGGGTGTAACGACTGTGATTCTGTGCAACCATCATTCTTACCATAGCATCAGCCCAAGTCATTGCCGTAGTGCCAAAACCATAGCAGTTGAAGGCGGGTCCTTCAATCCACCCAAATGGACAGGAACTTACGTATTCACCATCTGGATGAAACGGGTTTTCTTCTGGAAGATAAGAGTGATATAAAAGCGCTAAGTGGCTAAGAGTGCGAGAGCCTTCAACTGAGGGCCCCCGATGAGAAACCAAAGATCTTCCAGTAGAGAGCGAGAGAGAGACAGGAGATGGGGGGGGGTGGGAGGGGGGAGGTGGAGGACGGAAAAGAAGGAAGAGAGAGAAAGTGATTTGCGGGAAGAAGAGAAAACAAAATATTAATGAAAAACTAGCGCCAACATTAACCCTACACACTTGACGTTCTCTGTGCAATGAAAACCCTATCATGTCCACTTGCCTAAATAGTCACTGCGAAGAAATAATTCCAATACATTATAAATTAATGACCATAGAGTGTCTCTCCCTCCCTCTTCTGTACCCTCCCTATTGTTCCCCGGCAACAATCTTGGTTTCGAATTCGCTTCACAACATAAAAAAGAAAGTTATTCCCCAGAATTGCTGCTATTGTTTCCTATCTATTTGTTTATGACTGCATTTTTCTTTTGGTTTTTTATTTTTCCCTTACTTTCGCTACTTACCGTCCATACAGTAGCAAGCTACCATGAGAATGAAGAATGTGCAGAGGTTTAGGTGAATCATTTCCAGTTAAAGGTCAGTCTCTAGTGACCATTCAGATCCTAATTTCTTTCTTAAACTGGCACTTCTGAGGGAAAAAAGAAAGTTAGGGACAATTAGTGTAAACATTTTTTATTTTTTCTTTCATCCTCTTCAGATGAATTGGAATATGACATCGTTATTTAGCTAAATCTCAATTGATATTTTCGATACAGTTCAAACAAAATTCGTAATATAAAGAAGTGGACAATTAACGCGGAATTCATATTTTTGTTAATGTACTCGTTTCATAAAACGTTACAACTACCAGCTCAAAAGAATACTCGGCACTTGTTAAATTCACCTATCTACCTATCTACCTACCTATATACCTACCTGTACACCTACATACCTGTCCCGCTCTCTGATCGATGAAGTTACCCACCATGATCTACAATTTTGCATCAGAACTAATAATTTAATATAATATTTCTAGTCTCCCCATGCGGAATGTTTATCAAAGGGAGCACAAACAGAGATCATTGTATTTTACATTTTTACATTTTTTTTTTTAATGCATAAAACTTGAATCAACACAATAGGTCGACAACAAACACGAGTGGGTTGCATTCGTTGACACATGAGAAAATTAAGTTTATAATTTTTGAAACGGACATTTCGGCAGTAGCGCTGAGCAAAAATAGAGCCGACTTTGCAACACAATGAATATTACTCCTGCCACTATTTTTTGTTTTTGTTGTTATATAATAAGACTAGATAAGCTACCCTGCTTTATCCGGGATAACCCGGTGTTCCCAACCTTCTCTCTCACACTCTCTCTGATCCAGACCATTTCCTACAATTATCGACTGCCTTGCTTCAGTGGTCACGCGCGACAGGGCACTCACTATGTACGACACCGAACACATAATCAAATGGAGTCATTACGTGAGGTAGGTCTGTCATAGGGAACAAAAAAAGATCACTGAATTTTACATTTTTACAAATAATTGTAAAGAAAATTGCCTGAAAAAAAGAACTTGAATAAATTCATTAGTTCGGTACAAAAGCGATTGGGTTACATAAGTTGACACATGAGAAAACTGATTTTATAATTTTTAAGACTGCCGTTTAGGTCGTAGCGTGGAGTAAATAAAAAAGGCCAAAATTGAACCATGAAAATAAAATACTCCCGCCAATATTTTTATTTTCATAAGATAGATAAATATTATATTTTACTAGTCGGTTGCATGTCTAACGAGTTGAAATTTTAAACTCATTTAGGAAGGGAAGCCTGAAGAAAATATGGTGAACTTACATGAACTTTGGCAACAAAAGTTGATACCTGTTTCAGGTTTCAGCTGCAGTATCAAGGCTGTGGCAGGCACAAGCTTCTAGGCACAATTATTTCTGATTATCCCTTCATTCATATAGTTAAGACCTACTTCTTCTTCTGCGTTCTTCGTGTCAGACAGTTTATATCAGGAGGCCGGTAGCCCTTATGAAGGACGTGTGCTCCTGAGAGCCTCTGCTGTCCACAACAACTCGCATTTCTTTGTCAGTCAATATTATCCAATCAGATTGAACGAAATTAGACATTTTGAAAAGGTAAGGGGCGTTGTTGTTTTGCTTTCAAATTTCCGTAATGAAATCTGGGCGTGGAAGCGGAAACAATTACGCAAAACAAGTGTTTTTAAGTCTCATATTGTCCATAAGTATAAAAAGTTCACTTTAATCCATGCAAGCGCTAATTATTTTGGGGTGTCAGTTTTAGTGAAGACAACAATCGGAACATTGCATGATGCGTAAGGCAAAATCGCAAAAATTAATAATAGAGATTAAGCACGCAATGCAACTGAAAACGGCCCACACCTGAGATCCTCATCCGTAAAGGTTTATGATAAAACATTGCCTTTCGTGACGTAAACTTGTCATTCCTGTTTTGAGAGAAACTGTCCGCGTATTACAGGTGTTTCCATAAAAAAAAGGGTCAGTTTCTTGTCGTTCGTAATTTTCTAATATACTCGTTTCGGGCATGAACTATTAATGGTTATGCAACACCAGAGTGAGGTTTGATAATATAAAGAATAATTTCTGTTGACACTATTTTTGTTTTATTTAATCATATTTTTAGATGCTGAAAATTGCTCAGTGTGTTATTATACTCCCCCCCCCCCCCTCCGTGTTTGGTCATGTTTCAAATCTGCGTGGATTTTGAACTGCTACTGGTACTGCCATTGCTGTCTTGTAAACTTATAGGCAATTATACTGCAATGTTTATTACTACTGTTGTAGCTTAGCATGTATATTCATCCGTATCGCTGTTTCATTTGTTTTATCTATTCATCCACAACTGTCAGGGCCTTATATGTAACGATTTGTTACTCGTGCTACCCGGGAAAGCTTTGGGGCACCATTGATACGATTGGTGGTACCAATAATAACTTAAAGATTCTAACTTGGTTAGTTGATTCAAAAGTACTTTCCTTAACAGCAGATTGCTTTGTTTTATTTGATTTACTTTTAGATTTGTATCAAGTAATTTCACTGTACTTTCAGACTCCATTTCAGCGATAAGTCTGGCGGGATGGAAGGAGGGTGTGGGGTGGAGATTGGTGGGGGGGGGGGGGGAAGGAACGTGCGCGATATCTTCTTCTCTGAATGGCATGCTGAAACATGTCGTTTCAGATAAGGACGTATTAGTTAAAGTTGCTCATTCAAATTGTACGTATGTGTGTGGGTGGTTGCGTGCGTGTGGGTACGTATGAGAATGTATGTGTGTGTGTGTGCGGTTTCTCAGATGTTATTTTTTTTCCTTCACAAAATGTGCCAGTGTGTAAACTGTGTACAGGTAAGCGGCTGCCCAATTAAATGTGCACCCAAAAACTATACCCCTGCCCTGGTCAGAACCGAGACCAAACCAAAACGCATGGTTGAAGTAGATTCTATTGCTAGACAATAGATTTACATCTTTATGTGCCCACTTTGGCATGTATAAGCACCGTTAAACGTAAGATAATGGTAGTAATAGTTTTAGTAAAAACAACTTATGCAAATCTTTAAAAGTTTGAAAGTAAACCACAATATTCAAAAGTGCGGTGGATAATAATTCTCTCTCTCTCTCTCTCTCTCTCTCTCTCTCTCTCTCTCTCTCTCTCTCTCTCTCTCTCTCTCTCTCTCTCTCTCTCTCTCTCTCTCTCTCTCTCTCCACGTACTTGTTCCATTTTGCAGTCTAGATTTTTCGTTCCTTTCAGACACTATAATTTCTCTAGCAGAAACATTTAGGCCCAACTATACGTTTAGAAAGATAAAGTGGGAATAAGTCGTTAAAAAAGTATTTCTACTGATTTTTATGTTTCTGTGAATACGTTTGGTCGCTGTCAGGGATCACATATTTCTTGGCTCAATTCAGGGATTATCTTAAACAAAGCTTTTAATCTTGTAAAGTGTGATTTTTTTTTTTTCATCGAAATCACATTTTGCTTTCAGGAAGAACAGGATTTTGTTTAGTGTAGATACATTTTTTTTTTTTCAGAGTAAAGAACAGCGTATCTCTTTGCTTTTGTGATTTCTGTGACAGTTTTGTCACTGTTGCTAAGGTTTGTCATTGGTGGCACTCAAGTTAAATCGAAAAAAAAAAAAAAATCTATAAAATAAAGTTAAGCAAACTACATGAGACTGGTTTTACAGTGCCCACAGGTATTTCTTTGTCTACAGAAGTGTTTCTCAAGGTGCGGTAGAAAACCCCGTCCTTATCTGTGGAAGCACCACAGTTTCACCTTGTGATTTTAAAACGAAATTTCATAAAATTGAATTACGCCAATACTGTATTATTTTAAGCAATAGAAATCTGGATAGACAACAAACTGACCCTACTGAAACAGACTGATATAAGGCCTACCAGATGTTGATCAATCAAAGCTAAGGTTATCTCGAGAAAACATACGAGCGCCTTTCAGTGTTTAAGTTTTGGCATTTACACCTCGCTTTTCCTGTTTTTATTCTTCTTGTTGCGGCAGTGATTCGTTTTTAAGAATTTTCCCCGGGCAGCAGCCTGTTCGGCCTGCTCTTTTCGTTTTCCAAATGCCACGGTATCTTTAACGTGCGTACGGACCCTCCGAATTTTCGTCCTTTTCCGAGAAGACTAGGTGCTCGGTCCTACCTATCGTCCATGGGATCAGGGACAGGAAAATATGAGAATAATCCAAAAATTCCAACATGCCCCCACCAATGGGGATTCGAACCCGATACCTTCGGCATGAGAGGCGAGCACCTTGCCCCCAGGCCACCGTGTCACCAGAGCCCTTCAGTGGAACAAGAACGAGAGAATGTAACGATTTTTAAAATGATTGAACTTGAAAGACAATGTACTACTAACCCAATCCCCCAAAAGTATAATCAAACCCATTCCCAGCTTTTAACCCTCTGCTGCCCAGATGAAAATTGCCAATCCCAAAACTTCTGAAATAATATGCTGAACTGATTATAAATAGCCAGGTTATTGCAGAAGTATAGATATTTAATTGGAAAAACTTATTTGTAAATAAAATAGGAAGAGCAGGTGTATCAAAGATAGAGCATTTTGGCTCCAGGTGACCTATTTCAAATAATATGGTATATTGGGCGCTAGAAGGTTCATATATTTCAGTCCAAACATGAAGGTAAACCGCATTCGCTAGAGCCCCAATCCTCGAGATCTGACTAGCCTACAATGTGGTGCAATATAGATTGTATATATCTAGATCTAGATCTAACTCTCCTGTGAAGATTAATTTCATCACAGTATTCATAAAATAATGATTAAAGCTGATTATTACCTGAGACGACGTCCTCGGCACAAAGTGGTGACGATTCACAGTTTGTTTTTTTTATGGCTATAGCCTTCAACAACTCCACCCTAATCTATAATTTTGCTTCAGAACTAATAATTTAATATAATCATCATACTATAGTAGAGCTAAGGGTGAAAGTTCTGCCCTCGAAGGCCCTTTTTGGGAGGGCTCCAAAACTCTGGAAGCGTTCTCATCGCCTGTAACTCGACTTGGTGTGGTGTAAGGGGATAATATAAAAATGCTGCAAACTCTGGGTAATTTGTTCGTTTTGAATAATTCACACGTAAAATTCGCAACAAACACCTCCGATTCCATGCTTTTAGAACAGGGACACGCTATTATAATCTATTTTTAGTACCGTGACGAAGTTTCCCTCATCGTTCATTCGCTGGAGGAAGCAAATTGTGTATTGGCGAAAACATGGATCGCCTGTAAACTTTAATTTAGCGACAAAGGGTAAACAGAGTTGGCGTGGAATCTGAGTCGATACTGATTCTGTCATTGTATTTCTTTGTCGGTGGAAGGAACTTTACTTTGTGTCCTACATCTAGATCATTATAAGTAATAAAGATACATCTCCCGGGCAGGGCCGGGTAACTCAGATAGTATTTCTAATCTCCCCATGCGGAATGTTTATCAAAGGGAGCACAAAAAGAGATCATTGTATTTTGAGGTCAACGTTCGGCCAATTCTTTAACTTCCTTCCCCTTGTTTACACGGACAATAATTATTGTTCACTACAACATAATGACGCCCGTAGTAAACGAAATATGTTAAATACGTTCTTTTAAAATAATGCCGCCCCCACCCCCCCCCACCCCTCACCCCTCCAGAATCCCGTTCACGCTATTGTGAAAACAGTGTTTTTGAAAAAAAAAAGGAGACACTAGGTTGGTTTTCTTTGACGTCAGAGTTTACACTTCTCCAGATTTGTAAAATCAAAGCACTGCATGACCGTCTCCATCTCAATTTAAATAACGTCAGTGAGACACACGGATAGAACTTCTGTTTGCATTAATGCTCTGCTAGTTTCCCTTGTAACGTTTCTTTCATATCCTTTTCAAAACCACGCAAGCCTTGAAAGGCGACAGTTTTTGAAGATAGCAATGAAGCTACAATACTAGTGGGTTTTTTTTTTCCCTCACTGTCAGCATTGCGACACTTTTTCAGTCTTGCTTACGCGGTAAAACTGGCACTCAAGATTTAATTTTGTTGAATTCTCTTTTGTTTGCTCAGGCTTCAACAACTTCAAGTTCATGCTTAACCGTTTGCCAGACTGCACTGTTGTGACTTGTTGAAAGTATCCAAGCCACCAGTGGCCAGACGGTAGTAAATCTTCACAGACATTAATGTTAAATGGGGCGGGGGGGGGGGGCTTCAAACGTTGAACAGCATTGTGAATTCTTGTTTTAAGCTTAGCACTGTATAATGTGGTGTACTGATTATAAAAACCCTGATGAATCAATATTGTTATGACTATAATTATCATTGCTTGACAGCTTTTCCTTTTGTGTTTGTTCGTTTGTGTGTTTGTGTGTACGTTCCAAGTTTACATACCCTGGCAAGTGAAGTGAGAAATATTAGTAGTAATAATAATTGCTGGTTGGATGAAAACTCATTGTAACAAACAAGCGTGTTGAGGTCTTCATTTTCGGGGGATCTCCGGCCTTGGCATTTTTGCACTTCTCTTTTTCTCGTATATTTATCTTTGTTTTTTCTTATTTGGGGGGGGGGGGGGGGGGGACTTTCTTAGCTCTCATAAGGTCTCCCAGCTGGGTTGTCTTGTTCTTGTCCTCGTCTTGGCCCTCTTTTCCTTCTTTCCAAGCCCTCAAAATCACCCCTCGCCAGGCGGGCTGCCTTCTTCTTTACATTCTTTTCCTCGGGCTGCCGACAAAGCAGAGGTTTAAAGAGAGCAATGATAGATTGAATTTTTTACTTGGAACAAGTGAGGGGAGGGAGGGGGTGTTGGGAAATTGCTTTCAATTTCCTTCTTCCTATTGCCGCCACCCGTGATAGGGGCAGTAAGAAGATTTTTTTTTTTATTTGTTATCGCCCTTGGTATCTGCCAAATAGTTTCCTGATTGCGTCCCTGGATGTTCTTTAGTGTGCGAGAAGAGAATGCGAGGTGAGGTATGATGAGAAGGCCGCGCTGGATGGGGCTGAAACGGACTGGAGAGGGAGATGATGTGGAGGACTTTTTGTGGCGGGGGCGGTCCTGTTTGTTGATAAAGGAGGAACACAATGTGGGGGTGCTACTGTATTTGCTTTGTCGGCATGAAAGGAGGCCGGAAGTAGATCGCGATCCGAGAGTGACCAGTCTCCACCCAGCTGCGCCAGAGGACAGTTGTATCTAAGAGTAAGCTTAGGGTGCCAACAGAGAAAAAGCTTGACTCTTGAAAAAGCTCGCGCTTGAAAGTAAGCGCTTGTTAGAAAGCGCTTGTTGAATATTGAGGGGCACACAGATAACAGAGCATGCAGACTCCAGCGATGAGAGTAAATGTGACGACGCAAAATACAAAATGTCTTTATCATTAAACCAAAGAAAAGAACAAGATTGGGAAGATCACTAATAATATTATCAATCTGGTTTATCCCTTATCTGGGTTTTCCAAGTTTCAGTAATATTGATAAGGAAAGATATCGTTGTTCATCTCAACTACAAGAAAGGTTAATCTAGAGGCCAAATGCTCGCCTTTCGCCGAAGGAACAAGGTTCGATTTCCGGTCGGTGCAGGCATGTTGGAATTTTGGGGGGGGGGGGGGCAAATTCCTGTCCTTGACCCTATTGTAGGTAGGTTCGGGCACCTAGTCTTCTTGCAGGGCCCGTGTGCACGTTGTCCAGGATAAAGATACCTTGGCAGTTGGAAATCGCCTAACAATACCGCTGCCCGGAAAAAAAAAAATTATTTAAAATCCCTACCACAAAAACATTAACAGGAAAACTAAAAACAAGAAAAGTGAGGTGTAAATGCCAGGAGCAGGGAACCTTCTAAACTAAAGATGTAAAACTAGATTCATCTCACCTAGTGCCTAATGATTTTGTACAAGAGTCTTTCAAAGTTTGGGTCGCTTTTGTTGTTTTTGGGCACGTCAAAAACGTTTCTGCTCATAACTTTAAAGCTATGCAAGGCATCTGTACGTCACTTTGCGAGAATAGCAGAGCCCAGTGTAAGGGATGACAAGGTAGACATAACGAAAACCCACGAAAGTCATTAATGCCCCCAGAAGACGAGACAGAGGACGACATGTGCACAGATAATGTATCTAGCAAAATGGTGTAACCCAACTGTTCTTTCATTGTATGTCAGGTTTTGAGGGTTTTGTTGGCCTGTTCTGTAAGTCGATGTGTGTATCAGCGCTATCAGTAATTACGTTACGTTACGGATATTCGTGAAACCTGTGATATTTTTGTGCAGGGCTGCATAGTTGTACTACTGTGCCTTTCCACTTTCCTTACCGATAGTTTTGTGAATTGGGGCTGAGTTAGGATGAAGTATGACGACACGAAAACTGCCACGGTGTGCTAGGAAAAAGGAGGAAGATCGACAGAATGTTACACCAGAATGATATGACAGAAGAAAACCCTATCAGAAGCACCCACCAATCATCTGCATATTTATTTTTGGTAGCAATAGTATGTGTACCGTATTTTCATTGGTTTCAAGACTAGCACAACCATGCCCATCACCATCAAAATTATCACACCACCACATTTATGTCACCACCACTACTGTATATCACCACTGCCACCGACCCCAAACCGCTACTACTACAATGTCAAAACTGCCAATCTACCGTTACACGTGTATATCAACACCACTACATTGCTGGCATGGCACACCATTGCCGCCTCCGCCCCAAAACACAACCACCACCACCACCACATCATTACCACCACTCCTCAACACCACCATCAGACCACGACCACATCAATTCTGCCATACCATTATCATCAAGAACGAGGAATACGAAGAACTGTAGAACATGAAGCCACCACTGGGGTCAAACATGAAGGCAGAGAACCACAACCACAGTGACAATATGGACAACATCAACGATACTCTGAACAAACTTTTCTGGTCAAAATGAACAGCAGTATTTATATTTTATTTACATTCACAATTTTAAATTATAATTATGAAATTTAGACATCTTAAGAAAAGTAGTTTAAGAAGACGGAGAAAACGCAGTAAACAATGGGCTCATTTCACTGGATATCACTGAATTCTTGCCTCCCTGCATTTTTTTTTGTTGTTGTTTTGTTTTGTTTTTTTTGCTACGTTTACTCAAAATGCCTTCAGAGCTTTGCATGAGGTCTAAATTTCAAAGTTCATGACTAAAATAAAACACACTTATTGACTTCTACACGTTACTCCTCATATGATGACATTTCAGATTTAACCAGGGTCGGTTTTATAATTTAGTAACTTAACATGGAATAACATAGTTAAATGATGAAAATAAACCATTCCTCTTAGAGTAAAATGTCTTGAGTCCTCCGCGATGATAAGAAAACTTTGGACTTCGATTCTCTGTCAGCCGAGTACGTCTACTCAATGCCTGCAACAGAAGAAAACAAATATGTCAGTGAAGATACCTGGGGCAAACCGGGAGCCAGGTGATAGGGTGAAAGGGATATGTCCGTGAACATCAAAATTACATAAAACAAGAAATGAATAGGTAAAAAAGAATGATTTCAACTTGAGTGATACAGTCATACAAGTGTTCCTCGCAACTGTTGCTGAAACTGACGTCATAAAAGCACGGTTGAACTCATTCATAATCATTTTCATTACTCTTCCGATTTTTGACATCTCAGATAATTATTCTCTACTGTTCACATAGACCAGGAAATATTCATTTCAGAGATGGAACTCTCTTTACGGAAGAGACCCTGGTAGGCAACTGAAATGTATTTAGCCACTTGTAACCAAACCAAGTAAAAAAAAGTTCTGTCTCCAAATATCTCTTCCAAAAACGTTCATGTTGGTGATGAGATGAATGCTCTAGATTTGTCAAGATTGTAGTGGTTTTACATCCCTGGTCATCACTCTTTAAAAGTGCAAGTCTGAAGAACATCCCGAGAAACTGATGGGGCCGGTACCAAAGGAAGTAGACACGATAAGATGAATCAAAATCATGGGGCCTTCTATTTTCACGGATTCAAGCACGCCTCCTAACGAGGTAAGTGTTCGAGTATTTTACAGTGTAGAATAAAAAATACTGAGCTGTTTCAGCTATTGCTCTAATGCCAGGCGTAGATGAGTGATTTTTTTTTTTAATTTTTTTTTTGCTGTTACCCAGTGCTAGAAAGTATTTAATTACAGGTACCGGTAATTAAAAGGCTCTTTCTCGGATATTGAGATGAATCAATTCGCCAAACTCCATCCGTCGACTTGGGCTCATATCATCCATGTCAACAATGAAACAATTTGCACCGCATAATTGAACAAAAAAGAATATAAGTGCTGACCGTATTTACGCCCGCAATTTGTGGACATGTAATGGGTGAAGGAATGGTTCGTCTCAGTATTCTGTGTCACGGTTTTCACTTTGCAGATTATAATAAAAATCACCCGTGTGCGCTTCGAGCAGGAGAATCGTTTGTTCTATTGCACTTGCCAAATTGTTTCTCGGACATGGCAACTAAAAATCACTCGTCTACTCATGTCCTAGGCCTTGACTGAAGTAGCTTACCTGGTAATTATTACTTCAATCGCTGTAGATAAACCTGGAGGTTTTCTTTTCTTTATTTCTATGGCACCATTGTTACAAAATCATATTAACATGTGTATTAATACGTAATACGTAATAATAATCATTATACCCAGCATTATGAGCCTATGACAAGCCTATGACCACCCGTTAGCGGTGTGGTCATAGTCTTGTTTGCCTAAATCACAGACGAAGAATTGAGCAAACTTCCCGGACGCAGCTTCGAAGCTGGCGGCAGCAGGCCAGTGGTTGATTGATAGGGCAGATGGCAATATACCGTCACTCTGGCCTGGATATCGTGACACAGAGCATCCACCAGTATTGGTGTTCTTTGGTTTGGGTCTTTCACCCTAGTCAGTTGGGACTGCGAGGCTGTTGAGTAGCCTACAGGCAGCCGGTCAGGCAATATGACTGTCCCTCTAGCATCCTCCTGCACCTGGATACATTTCCAGTCGTCTTGACCCTGTCTTGCCACTTGGATAAGTTGTGTCCAGGCGAGAGAGTGAGTCTGATGTTTGCGCAGCTCTTTCTCACTAAAAACTAATTCTTTGCGCCAGTCTTAACACTCACCTCGTCTTCTTTCATCTTTGTCTCGTCTTCTTTCCTCTCAAAATTCCAACGGCGATGGGCGAGTGCGGTGGCAGCAGGTTTGGATAGACTGGAAGCTGTTAGCACAGACCTACACGTTGGTGGCTGTGGGCTATGGTCGCTTCATCGTCGATTGAAGTCGAGGCGTGGGGAGGCAGCACCCACAGTAGCTGAGCAGCCTTATTTAAGGATAGCACTGCTCACCTCAACTGAGGAAGGGGCTAGAAAAGGTGCCCTAAAGAAAGCCCACTTCACATCACCCTGACTGGTATACCGAGACCAGTGGGGATCCCTTTTTGCGGTCGAAACAAAAAGAAATTCAGCTTACTCAGGCTAGGAGCCTGGAATATACGCACACTACAGGACAACTCAAACAACCCGGAAAGACGCACTGCACTTATTGCCATTGAGCTCAGCAGGTACAACCTGGACATAGTGGCACTCAGTGAGACCAGACTCCCTGATAGTGGCCAACTCAAAGGGCTCAGTGGTGGATACACCTTCTTCTGGAAAGGCAAGGGTGCAGTCGAACCGAGACAGCATGGTGTTGGGTTTGCAATTAAAAATGACCTTGTCAGAAACTTGCAGTCCATGCCAATTGAAATAAATGACAGGCTAATGACACTCAGGATCCCAGTTGGGAAAAGCCAGGCAGCCACCCTCATTAGCGCATATGCGCCCACCATGACAAACCCAGATGAAGCCAAAGACAAGTTCTATTCTGATCTAGAATCTGTCATATGCTCTGTCCCGGCAGCTGATAAGCTGATTCTCTTGGGGGACTTCAATGCTAGGGTTGGCTCCGAAATCTCAGCGTGGCCAAATGTTTTGGGCCCTCATGGAGTTGGTTCATGCAATAACAATGGGTTGCGCTTACTTACTTTGTGCGCTGAATTTGGCCTGTTCATTACCAACACAAATTTTAGTCTCCCCGTGAGAAACAGAACGTCATGGATGCATCCCCGCTCAAAGCATTGGCATCTCATAGACTATGTCATTGTGAGGAAGACTGACAGAAAGGATGTCCTTGTAACAAAGGCGATGTGTGGTGCCGAGTGTGGAACTGACCACAGACTCATTGTTTGCAAGCTCAGACTAACATTGAGGCGCAATAGACGCCCTCAAGGGAAAGCGCCACCTAAACGCCTAAATGTTTCAAAACTCTGCTCAGCTGAGAAACAGAGCGAGCTCTCATCAGAACTCTCCTCAAAATTGGAATGCGTGACTTTTGACCCTGAGAACATTGAACAGAGCTGGACTGACCTAAATACGACTGTACACTCTTGCGCCAGCAGCACAGTTGGTTTTCCTGTCCGCAAGCACCAGGACTGGTTCAATGACAATGATAATGAAATCAAAGTGCTCATCAAAGAAAAAAATAGTCTCATCCAAGCTCACTGCAGTGACCCCTCTTCCACAGCAAAAGCTGATGCACTGTGTGCATGTAAGGGTGTACTCCAGAAGAAGCTGAGGAAAATGAAAAATGACTGGCTTGAAGAGCGAGTAAGAGAAACTCAGAAATATGCCGACACAAACAACACTAGAAAGTTCTTTGAGAGCCTCCGAGCTGTGTTTGGACCATCCCGCTCTGGCACTACGCCACTTCTTGCGTCAGATGGTTCAAGACGCATTGTTGAATTGAATGCCATAATTCAGCGTTGGGCAGAACATTTCGGAGGTGTGCTAAATCGGCCATCAAATATAAATACTGAGTCCATTGACCGCCTCCCTCAAACTCCTATTAATGCAGCTCTTGCCAAGCCATTCACAGCAAATGAGACCCGAACTGCCACAAATCAGATGTCCTTTAACAAATCACCAGGCGTGGATTCAATTCCTGCTGAGGTGTATGCCTTCGGTGGAGAAAAGCTTATTGAAAGGTTGACCGAGTTGTTCAATCATATGTTGAAAGCAGGGAAGCTGCCACAGGACTTCAAAGATGCTTCAATCATCCATCTGTACAAAAACAAAGGGGACAGCCAAGTCTGTGACAACCATCGGGGAATCTCTCTACTTTCAATTGCTGGCAAAATATTGGCAAGAATGCTTCTGAATCGCCTTCTTGATCACCTCTCGTCAAATGACTTGCTTCCCGAGAGCCAATGTGGCTTTCGTAAAGAGAGGGGAACGGCGGATATGATTTTTGCTGCCAGACAGATTCAGGAAAAATGCATGGAACAAAATAAAGCGCTGTATATCACATTTGTTGACCTCACAAAAGCATTTGACACAGTGTGTCGTGAAGGCTTCTGGAAAATCTTGGCGAAGTTTGGGTGTCCACCCGAATTCATCACAACAGTGCGCCAGTTTCATGATGGCATGCAAGCTGCAGTCAAAAGCAACGGCAGTGTTTCAGAGCCCTTTGCTGTCACAAATGGGGTAAAACAGGGTTGTGTCTTAGCCCCAACTCTGTTCAGCATCATGTTCTCTGCAATGCTACAAGAAGCCTTTAGCTCTCCTCCTCAAGGGGTAAGCATCAAGTACCGAACTGATGGCAGTCTATTCAACCTCAGGAGACTTCAGGCAAAAACCAAAACCAAAAGTACTCAAGTCTGTGACCTACTATTTGCTGATGATTGTGCACTTCTGGCACACGATGAGGATAGCATGCAAAACTGTGTTGATAAGTTCTCTAGTGCCTGTGACAACTTTGGCCTCACAATAAGCACAAAGAAGACGGAAGTGCTCCATCAGCCTACTCCAGACGACAAGTATCCTGTGACCCAAAATATCAAAGTCCATGACAGTCTTCTGAAGGTGTCGGAGAACTTCACCTATCTTGGCAGTACACTGTCTTCCGCGGCTCGTGTTGATACTGAAATTCTCTCAAGAATCAGCAAAGCCAGCTCTGCATTTGGCAGGCTTCGAAAGAGAGTGTGGGATGTTGCCGGCATTCGCACAGACACTAAGCTGAAAGTGTACAATGCTGTGGTCCTTCCCACCCTACTCTATGGGGCTGAAACCTGGACAGTGTACCAATCGCATGCCAGAAAGCTAAATCACTTTCATCTGGCCTGCCTTAGAACGATCCTAAGGATCAAATGGCAGGATAAAATTCCAGACACTGAGGTCCTCAATCGTGCCAAGGAATTGAGCATCTTCTGCCACCTGAAAAAAATTCAGCTACGTTGGGCAGGACATGTTGTCAGAATGCCCGACTCCAGACTCCCTAAGCAAATCTTCTTCTCTGAGCTCTCCAATGGAACGAGGAATGTTGGGGCCCCAGCGAGTTCCGGTATAAAATTCTTGCAAATCCTTTCTTGTTGTATTGCCATCGGGGTACATACCATCTCGCGTTCTACCAACTGGACAACACGAAATTGGTACACAAATCAAGAACGGGGAGGGGGCAAGGGGGCGGACGGAGTGAGCTATTCAAATTTAACAGGCAAATATTGTAAGCCATTTGTTTTTTTTTGTTTGTTTTTTTTCTTAACTGCCTATAGCTATGTCCAGCTCTAGAAATTGGACAGTATAGGATTTTTCACAATGTTTCTTCTTGCTAACAAGGGGGAGGGGGGTGGCGTGTGTATGTGTGTGTGGCGGGGGTGGGGGGGGTGTGGTGAGGAGATAGTTAAGTTGAACAAGAAAGTTAATTGAAAACTAGGGAATTATCGTACGTCGTTTGCTTTTTTTTTTTATTATAACATCCTGTGGCTATGTGTAGCTCTAGATTTTGGAAGGTGTACGATTAAAACAATAATGATGCGTGTACTGATAATGATAGTAATAGCAGTATATAATGATCTGAAGTGGTGACGGGCCGGGGGTGGGTTGGTCAGCCAATTAAAGCGTAAAGTGGACTGAGAGGTCGAGAAACACTGTAGATCCTTTTTTTATTTTTTTTAACCCGCCTTGGAAAAACAGGCTTTGTTTAGCTCTGGTAATTGGACAGTGTAAGATTTTATTTTAATTTTTTTTTTTAAAAACGGGGCTGGAGTGTTTATTAAGGTGAGCTAGTTAAGCTAATTGAGAGGAAAGTGAACTGAATGTCAGAGAATCACTGAGAGAAACAGAGGAAGGTACAAAAGATCAATTTTTGCCCTGGGCCCGCCGCATTTCGCCTCAACCTGACATTAGATGTGTGCCACATTTCACTAGAGCTGGCTTCTCATCTGTACGGAAACGGGAACGGCAAAAAAAAAACACCTCATATAGTGAAAAGAAAGAGCGTTTCCATGTGTACGGAAACGGCGTGCGGAAACATTCTTTCTATTTCACTACTTGAAGGCTCTTTGAGGTTTCCGTTTGCCGTTTCTGTTTCCGTACACATGAGAACCCTTTACCATGACTCTTCTTGTATGCCTGTTACTGAGTTTATTAAGTTATCCTACACGTTTATGTAACGATGCATTAGATGTACTGTACCATGCATGTGCTTTTAACCGTTTCGGTGTCACAGCCGTGGGACATATTCGCAAAATATATTACCTGAAAATGACCCCTGAAAGTCATGGGAAAAAAATTATAACGCCCTCGTTCGTATCCGCATAATACTTTTATCATAGATCCGACCTACCACTGACCGACCACCACAGCGGTCTCGGCGCACATTTTAGGAAAGCAAGGCATTATTTACAAGGCATACCTTGAAACTAACTCTAGCGTTATTTTCAAGGCATACCTTAACAGCTTCTGGTTGGTCAATGAAACATGCCTTGAAAATAACGCTGGCGTTAGTTCCAAGGCATACCTTGAGTCCAATAAACAATACATAGCTACCCCGGCGGCTTTCCCTGATATGTCAATCTGACTACTACCCAGACGAACATCGGCCTACGGCCTTGATGATACAAACTGACTAGACCCTCACGTCGTTACATATCAGTCTGACAATGCACAGTCTAAGGCTCCACGTTTAGAAATACTGAAACAGCTTCTGATTGGTCAATGAAACATGCCTTGAAAATAACGCTGGCGTTAGTTCCAAGGCATGCCTTGAAAATAACCACTTCGTTTAGGAAAATGCCGGCGACCGCTCTGAAGGTCTGTGACACTGAACGGGTTAAGTGCACTGTGAAAAAGAATTTCCCTCATCTATTATATATTTCAGTAACTTGCAACCTTTGGCATGACTAACTGACCAAACTATACACTCTTCAGGCCTTAAATTTGGCAGGAAGGTGGCAATTGAGATAAGGAAGATGATGGCTATAATTAAAAGTTGTTTACTTCAAGCATGTATTTTTTTAAAAATAACAATGTTTATTGCTATGTAACATCTGTATTTTTGCATGTTTGTTTCGTAATATATTATAGTACCGTGCATGTCATAAAAAGTAACCGTATCAAGCGTTCAGTTTGGTGCGTAGTGTTCTGGAAAAAATTCAGCTACGTTGGGCAGGACATGTTGTCAGAATGCCCGACTCCAGACTCCCTAAGCAAATCTTCTTCTCTGAGCTCTCCAATGGAACGAGGAATGTTGGGGCCCCAAAGAGACGTTACAAAGACACTCTCAAGCAATCACTGAAGGCCTTTGCCATTGATGTGAGTGAGTGGGAAAAGCTCTCGCTTGATCGTGCAAATTGGAGGGCGGCCCTTACCAGAGGCAGCAAAGCATGGGAAGCTGACAAGAGTCCAGCAGGCTATCAAAAAAAGAGAACGGCGCCAGAAAAGGCCCAGTGGTACTGAACCAACGGAGCACTCTTGTCATTTATGCGGACGGGTCTGCAGGGCAAAAATAGGACTTATCAGTCACATGAGAAGCCATAAGTCGTGAAAGAACAGTCTTTCCATTCTGTCCTCTGTGTCCTTTAGTTCTCTTTATTGTCCATGTGTTGAAATTCTCAACAATTTCTGTTCTTTATTCCTCTGGTGTTGTTAAGGTCATCATCATGCCCGATGGACGAACTATTATTATTATTATACCCAGCACACTTTTAACACAATATAGGCTCCACCCATTTTCATTATCTGCGCACCAGCTATGCGCACGCTATATTTAGAGGCTGGAAGAAGACACTGCCCTCGTCGTAGCTAACTCAACACTCATTGGTTGACCCGACACGGGTGTAGGCGCCAGACCGGCGGCTCCCCGTTCATATAGTTGCACCACACTGGCACAATGGGCACAACCTATGACCAGCTGTGATTGTCTTTAAACAAAGATCATCAACACACAAAATAGGCACTGCTCACACAGCGACCTAGCTGGGTACAGCGGGAAGTGCTTGTTGTGCTAGAGTGAAGCAAAATTAAAAGATTAAACAGCGGGGAGGCACTGGTCTGACGCCTAGTCTAGCCTTGGTCTGTTTCATCCCTTAGACGATTCCCTGCGTGAGAGACAGGGACTTGATCGAGTGCACTAGTCACTGTGGCATTATAGAAATTCAAACAGGAACTCAGTTGCTGGGTAAGATCCCTGTATTTTATACATTGTATCTCCATACTTTCCCACTTTTTAAAATATATTTCAGATGTTTTTGTTGTTTCATTTAAATCTGAATAGCTTGATGTGACTAAGGAATTAATATCCAAACGTTTAGCCAAAATTTTCCATTTTTCAATTCTTTTGTATTTTGTTGTTGTTGTTGTTGTTGTTGTTATTGTTGTTATTGTTGTTGTTGTTGTTGTTTTTGTTGTTGTTGTTGTTGTTTTTGTTGTTGTTGTTGTTGTTGTTATTGTTGTTGTTATTGTTGTTGTTATAGTGGGGCTTTGCTAAAGGTAACTTTTTTTCGTATAAACGTTTTTTCCCACATTTTAAGTCTTCCTTCTACCCCAGAGGACTTAAAAAACAAGAAACAAAAAGAAAAAAAAAGGTTAATTTGTAGAACTTTAATATTGTGCACGTGTGGTTGTTACCTTTTCTGGCAAACAAAGTAATTCCTGTTGTAACAAGAAGCATCGTTCCAATTGTACTGCCAACGTTTGCCCATTTGCAAACAATCTTCCCCTGCAATGAAAAATATGAACATGAATATTCACGCGCAATACACAACAGAATCTCTTCATACATCATTAATGTGAAGATTAGGATCAACAGGCCAGTGAAATGCACTTTACATGCTGTTTTGTTCCATTTTCTCTGTGCACAACTGATTTACTTTTACAAAACATCAAATTATAAACAATTTCAGGCGTTTTTATTCTGTTCTCTTTATTCCGTTTACGAACCCAGTCGTTAGTTTAAATTAATGCAAAGAACCGTTTCATGAAAGCCAAACATTAATTTCTTAATTTTATAAATATCAAAGATAGATGCATCCTGCTTCTGTAGGCTGCCATTAATAATAATTATTCCTAATTCAAGCCCGTTTCAGCAAGATAATAGGCTGTTGATTAATCAGTCTGAGGTAACCTTAAGAAATGGACGACGACAAATAATAAAAAAAACTTAAGAAACGAAATGGCTCTTTTTGACCTGCTGTTTTGGGGGGTTTTTTTTTTTTTTTGCAACCCGCAGTTCAACTACCGCAGTCATCAATAGGTTCTGGGTTTCGTCAGTGTAAAAAGTTATCGCATTCAACAATGTTTTCCCGAGACCGAAACACTAGAGCTATGCCATGTACAGGCTTGAGATAACCGGTTATTGTATACCAGGTTGAGCAGCTATGGGGTAAACATTATTTTGTATTATTTCACGAAGGCCGGCGTTATGTACAGCCCCCATCTTTCACCAATAAAAAAGAATACAGTAAAATCCAAAAGGGTTAGAATGGAAAGGGTTACAACAGTATTTTTGTTCCTGTGTCAAATCTTTCGTCTGATCAAATTTTAGCAAAATGCAACTTGGGGTGGGGGGGGGGGCATATTTTAACCGTATGCCATGCCCTGTTACGACCCCACAGATTTTCTCTGTGTGTGTGTATAGATTATTGTTATTTGTGCGTACGGTCCCCAAAGTGTTTGCGTTAACGGTACTTATTTTAAAGCCTTTTGTGACTTCAGAGCTGGACAGCTGGTCCCCAAACCCTCTTGAACTATTCCTAACAACAGCCTTAATTCATTATTCTTTCCGATTTTCCTTTTGTTTTCCACCTGTGTTTTGGTTGAACGGGTAAAGTGCAGGGTTAGGGATTCGATACGATTTAGGGTTGAGGATAAGGACGGAGTTAGGGATAGGTGTGTATACGTACGCGCTCCTAGTGCGAAACGCACAGGGACCCTATGTACAAGTAACAACAGCCGTGTGTAATATAATTATGGGGAGATTCACTTAGTAATTATGAAGCATTATTGACTTGTAAACTGGTCACAAACTGTGGAAGTGCAAAAATTGATAAAAAATTTCAACTTCAGTCTTCACACGTGACAATTTGTCTGAGCACAAGTGACAATTTATGAGGGGACTCTAAGTTTTCTGATTTGCATAAGGGTTTTCACAAATTACATTCAGGGCTACACAATGCAGAGCAGAGCCACACTTTCCAAATCTGCTCTGAAAATTCTTTCTTTTAGTTGTTTTCTGTAAATGTTCACTGGTCTCAACATACTTCCTTTTGCATTATCCGGCTGATTCTTGTTGAAAGATCTCCACCCCATATATGACGGATTGTTGACCCACTTCCATTGTCCCTCAAAGAAAATATCATTGCCTCCGATCCAAACAGGCGTTTTGACTGAAATACAAAGTAATAATGATAATAATGATAATAATATAGTAATATAATAATATACTAATAATAATAATCATCATATTTTACAGGAATGAAGATCTCTAATGTAATCATGAAAGGCTTTTTAACCGCTGAGTCTTGAATTGTGCAAAATACATAGAATGTCGTAAAGATGTACGTGGGAATATTTTAAAAGATCTTGAAGTTGGCTATAGGTAGAATGCGCATGACGTCACAGAGTGTTTTTGTTTTGTACTTCCAAGATGGCCGGTGGATCAGCTGATGAGTGTAACTTCGAGATGTGTCTAAGAGGTTAAAATGCCTGCTGGTTGCATTGCAGTTGACTGTTATGACAGGGGTGGAAAGGATGTATCCAGGCTGGTCAGATTCCCCAATATCCGTGTAAACAAGAGAAAGGAAGTGAAAGAATTGACCGAACGTCTCCCGTGTGCCTATACACACGTGTCATTGTTTACAGCAGTGAACTTTTTTTAAACTCGCCGCCGATTGGTTCGCGACGCCTTAAGTGCTCACAGTGCAAATCAGCTAACGAATCAAAATCAGTGCCACCATCGCCATGGTGAAGCGTGGGTCCGGACAGACAAGATGGTGGATATGCGCATTCTACCTATATTTTTAATACTTTCGTTGATTTTGAGCCGCAACTGAGTTGAACGGAAGAAAGTTTTTCCGACATTTTAAGCCGGGAAAAAAGTGCGTTTTTTTCGTCTAAAATTAATGTATGACAGGATTACATTTGTGATCGAAACTCAACTTTAAAAATTACATCTGTGTATTCCCCGAATCAGGGGGGGGGGGGGGGCAACTAGTATTAATAACCATAATGTAGAGGAAGTGTGGCCTCCAATGTAATCATGGAAGGCTTTTTAACCACTGAGCCTTATTATGCATACAAAGATGTAAAGATGTACGTGGGCCTAATTTAAAAGATCTTCAAATTCGCTATGAGGGACAACTGAGTTGAACAGAAGAAAGTGTTGTGATATTTTGGTCCCCGCAAAAAGGACACATTTTCTTCGAGTAGAACTAAAAAGTGGGACAGGAAATTTCGTTCTGCGCCTCAGTTTACACATAGGTGATCGAAACTCAATTATTTTAAAAATCACATCTGTGCCTTCCCTGAATCAGCTCCCCAACTAGTAATGATAATGGTGATAATAATAATAGCAATAACAATATATAACAATGATTATGATCATAAGAGATTGCAGATACAATTACGATGTTGGACATGGATCCTTTTTCTTGTATTTGTTCAAGGACTAGTGCAGGATGTTATCTTGGAAAGGACCTTTTCACAATATGGGATGACATTTGAAACAGCCTGTCAATTTATAGTACCTTTCAAGTTCAAGAAATCATTTAATTTGACATTCAGCTAACGTCAAAAGCAAATTTTTATATCTGTGATGCTTTACATTGGCAGTGATAGTGGACTTAAAGAAAAATCCATCTTTAATATTTCATCGGCAGTGATGGTGGAATTCCGTATTTATGCTCAAGCATGCCATAAGTATAAACCCGGTAATGTACAATAACCAAATACAGCACAGATTTTTAATATGGAAATTTTATTGGTTCGCTGGTTTCTGCCAGCCAAATAACATTGTTTACGATATTTCTTACCTATTTAGAATAGATATTAGATATTCTGAAAGGTGTATTTTTAGTACAAGTGAGATCTTACTTCTGCGTCTTATAAGTTGGTCCTTTATCCAGTTGTGAATGCTGTACGTTCTTGGTTCAGCCAAAAATCCACCATAACCTCTACACACAGCCTGTTCAGAAGGAAACAATAGCATTATGTCCTGTCCCTATGACTATTATCATTGGTCTTGAAGGGGATACCTGGCAGTAACTTCATTTTTTTGTTAATTTGGCTGTTAAAGATAAAATAACTAGATCAACTTACTTCTTACTCTTACATGATAGGAATTTAATATTAAGTGTTACCAACAAATTTTGTTTATTATTGCTGTGATTATTATGTAACAATGTGTATCGGCCATTTTGGAATTTTGGACAAAGCATATCTCAAAATCTACTTGAGTATATTTTTTACAACTTTGCATACAGGTACCTGGAGATCATTTTTTTAATATCTACAAAATTAATGTTTTTCAAGCCAGGGTTGATATTTATTTTTTTTTAATGGTCTTTTTTTATTAGACACCCAAATCGGTTTACAAAAAAAAAAGTACACTCTGAGCTACAAAAAAAAACATGCAAATAAAAAAATTCAGCTGAAATATCAGAAAAAAAGCTGTTGCAGATTTGTTACAACACATAAAAGGAATATTCATTCAAAATTTCATAAAGATTGATCAAGGAATAATGGCGATATCAACTCTGAAAGAACACAGGTAACTAAGAAGCAATTTTTAACAGCGTAAATCTCTGACGGAAATAACAGAGGAGAACCATTGACAATACTTTATGTAACTTCGTTGAAGTTGTTGTTGTTGTTGTTGTTGTCGTCATTGTTATGTGTAGAATGTGGAGTGAGAGAAGAACAGAAACAAAGATACAGAGTCTGTATTTTGTAAGCATTTCAGTTTGTTTTCGTGGGATCCAAAACATCGTTCTGAACATTACAAATGAACATGCCTGTCTATGACAACAAAAGAAAAAAAAGAAAAAGTGCTAAATCTTTATTCTCGGCCCTCAGACAAGGCAAAACACCTTCCCTCCCGCCAAACACCCGTCCATGTCGGTAGGAAATCTGTATTTAACCTTCACGGGTCACCATTCGTTTGTGAGTCAGGAATGTGCTCTGGCCCCCGCGAATAAAAAGAAGTTCTATAACTCATAATTGACATAAACTCTCTTCTCCTCTTCAGCTTTAATTCGGTTATGCCCCTTGCCTTTCAACCCCTGTGACGAGCTGTGAGCATTGAGATTTTGCCAAAAATCATCATTTGTTTTCCTTTGCTCTGTTCTGCTCTTCTCTTGTTTGGATTTGATAAACCCTCTTGTATCTAAATCGCCCTATGACTAGATTATAGACACTGAACGTGAATTTCTGACCAAACCATCATTACTCTTAAGCATCATTTTCTACTCATCTCCTGCTTCGATCCGTTTGTTCTCCTTGTCTCTAAATCCAGACTCACTTTCCCCCTTTCCCAGAACTAGTTTTCTGTGTGGGGAGGGGGTGGGGGTAGGAGGTGAGTGTAATGACAGTGATTCTATAAGTAACCATCATTCTTACCATGGCTTCAGGCCAAGTCAGTGGCGTAGTGCCAAAACCATAGCAGTCAGAGCCGTAGCGAACCCATTCGTATGGACAGAAAGCGTCCGCCACTGGAAGATAAGGGTGATATAAATGAGCTAAGTGGCTGAGAAGAGAGGGCGAGAGAGAGAGAGAGAGGAGAGAGATAGAGAGAGAGAGAGAAAAAGAAAGAGAGAGACAGACAGAGAAAAGGAGACAGAGAGAGAGAGAGAGCAAGGGAGAGAGAGCAGGGAGGGAGGGAAAAGAGGGAAGAGAGAACAAGTGATTTGTAGGAAGACGCAAAAATTAAAGTACTTTTAAGAGCTAGGCTTAGGGCTAGCCTATTCATCCAACATTCACTGTGTAATGAAAATCCAATTTTTCCATTGGCCCAGTCAGTCACTCCTAAGAAAATGTTCCAATACGTTACAAATGAATAGGCAAAGAGTCCCTCCCCCCCCCCCCCCCCGCCCCCTTTACCTCGCCCTTTCCTTATTTTTGCCCGGCAGCAAACTACATGTATCTTGTTTTCGAATACCCTACACAACATTGAAAGAAAGTTAGTATCCAAAAGTAATACTTCCCCTTTCTATCTGCCTGTATATGACTGCCACTTTGTATAATTTTACCCTTGTTACATAAATTTATAGTGTTGCTCAAGGACTACTGTATGGAAGGACGCGCACGGCCGATCTTCTGAATTCGCTAGCGAAGGCCATTGCATTATTGACACCTACAGCCTTATTATGACACCTAAGACTAACCAATTGTAACCAATGTTGCATCCAAACATAATCTCATTAAATAAAGCAGTTTTACCACAGTTAATGACGATACCATACAGTAGAGCCTCTTGCATAAGACCTCAGTATGTAATAACACGTGCAATTTGACCTTGAAATCAACCTTTTCTATTGGATTTTTTTTAACCACCTTAATTATAGCCCATTCCATGAATCAGAACCATTTCTGTAGTCGTATAGCAATGGTTCCTCTGTATACAGAAACGAAAACTAACTCAGCATGTTGCAGCCCAAATTAGTCAGCGAGCCGTGCCTTCTTGATGGAGGTCTGGTACAGAGCTGAATGATGGTCCTTTTCCAAATTATGAATGCCATGCAGAAGAACATATTTTGCCAGGCGTCGCAGCAGATGTTTAGAAAATAATCCAAAACCATAGTAGGTGTTCATGGTGAGAAGAATGTTGACAAGTCTTTGACTGCAGCATGCTTCATGTTTGGATTTCTTCACAAAGCACAAACCAGTCCTTACGAACTCATATGTGCACACGTGTGGGGCAGTCAAACAACCCCTTGAAACTTCTTGGATGAAGTCTTTTATTTCGCTTGACAATAAACACTTCAGCAAGTGAACTGAATCGTACAACAAATACCAAGCTCGCTGATCATTCAAAGGATGTACAGTCTCAATGTCAGTTCTTCTTGTGAATAATTTGCAGTATTGCTGACTGATTTTATGATTGTCAGTCATGGAACCTAAAACAATCCCACCTGTCATTTCATCATGACACATAATATAGAGCTTGCCTTGTGTCATGATCACATTAGGATCATAAATGCCGTGCTAGGTCACGACGTCAGTGATTTAATTTTTACGATCTTGTTGATTATAACCAGCGTAATTTGTCCTTGAGCTGTTCTCGTGAACAGTTTGTTTTGAAACACCTTTTTTCTGATGGACGGAGAGAAAGGCCAGTTTACACTGGTAGGTTTTAGGAATAGAAAAAAGGAATGGGGGACTGTGTGGGAAGAACTCTCTTAGCTTTCCGACTTTTGTTTTCCGATTTCCCCCTTCAAAACATGACCAAAACAAACGATGCACATCATTTCTCGTTCAGAAAACAGACCAGTGTAAACAAACAACATTTCGAAGGGGGAAATCTGAAAACGAAAGACGGAAAGCTAAGAGAATTCTTCCCATACAGTCCCCCGTTCCTTTTTTCTATTCCTAAAACCTACTAGTGTAAACTGGCCTGAAGGAGGGGCGAGACAGAATAAATGTATAGCTAGGAATGACAGAGCAGTTCTCGACCCCGTGATTTTGATTAACATAGATATAAGGGGCGAGTAAAGGTAGTTTATTTAGACGCTTAGTTGGCGTTCGGAAATTCGTGCATAAGAGTAGAAAGCACGGGGTTTGAAGATTTTAGTAGTTAATGTTTCGCATTTTAAATGGTCTAGGTAAAATTGACCTTGATTTTGGCGCAAGGCCATGACAAGCATAAATTAATATTGCAGGCTAAGCTGAAGCGACTGCACCAATCAAATGTATGAATCTGGACGGAAGGTCGAGACATAGCTTTAGTATTTAAACCCGTGCAGAGATTAGATAGATGCCACATGTAGACAATCCATTTACGAGGTGGACGGCGATAGTCCTCAGCCAGATGAGAGACATAGAGACGCAGTTGAGCAGTCCATATTGTGAGGAGCGCCATGATTTAAAGCTCCAGAGCCTAAGCTACTTGGTTTGATATGAACCCACAGCGTTTACATCCAGCGCTCTCACTCCCAGTGAGGGCCTAATGGTGAGAGTTCATACTAATTTGTAATGATGAAAGTGAACCGTTCTACTTACTTTTGAAGACAGTTTCAGAGCTACCGCCAGACAACGCATGGTTGTACGAGCATTCTCCATGGCGTGTCTAGAGGAAATGTCCATATCATAACATGTCTCATTGAATTAATAGAATTTAAACTGTTTTATCCGTCGCCACGTGCGCGGATTCTATTTGGCATCTAACTCATATGACCTGCAAGTAGTTAGAGTGAATAAGTTAGTCTTTATAGAAAGCTGTAGTTTCATTAGTTAGATTCAGTTGCCTTTGAATTGATATTTATATTTATATTTATATTTGTTACATTAATTCCTGTAATTAAACTGCCCTACAGTTCTGCTAAAAATCAAAGCAATTGATTTATTTAGTTTTTAGAGTGCAAGTATTTTTTTTTGTGTGTTCGTCGATTGTGGGAGCGGACCTCGAAAGAGTGTCAGTCGAATTCTCCCCATCTAACCCACATCGCGACACCTTGGAGTCTGGGTCATTTTTTGACATGCCATTGAGAAAAACCCCCGAAAAGGCGACTCTTTGGCGAATTTTCACTTCATCGACTAACAAAAAAACAATGTTTCTGCTGAGCATTCTTTGCTTTCTGAAATGTTTTCTCCAGTACTTGGTCAACATGTGTAGAAGAGATCATAGACTGCAGCTTTCGTCTACTTGGGAGAACAAGAAAGTCACGCAGTTGATGGTAATTACATTGAGGGAAAGATTCAATTGCAAAGCAATAATCTGCCACCGAGAATGCCTTGTCATATATGAGTTGAAGCTGTCTTGTAAGAAATTTGAGTTTCTTGCCTTTGGCAGCATCAAGCGACTCTTAAGCTTGAACTTGTTGAAGAGTCGTTGCCACTTTTTTAACAACACCATCCACAGGAAGGTCATAGTTAATCGCTGAGTGCACAGCCTCAAAGAATTGTGTGTAGGATGACAGACCAGTGTTTGGACTTAAGATTTTACCCAAAGGCACGTTAATCCCATTCTTGAAAGCAGAAAGAGTAATAGGTGAACACAAAGTAGATTTGTTGTGAACAATTATTGGCAAGAAACTCTCTCTGTAATCTTTCACCATGAAAATACACACAAATTTGTCTTCTGGACGAGATATGAGAAGATTTTCATACTTTTTTTAACAACTCTTTGTCAGGAGAAAACTCAGAAAACGAAGTGATTCTGTCTTTCTTGATGAAATAGTTCAGCTGTTGATCCTCAGCTTTAGGCTCGCGTGGTGCTGGTTTTGGTGTTGGCAAACAAGAAGAAGGAACATTAAAAATACTTGGTGGCAACACAGGCCGAGTATGTCCACCTGGTATCTTGACCATAGGTGTATCCGCTGGCCAATGTCTCTCACATATACAAAATTTTGTTGGGTCGACAACGAAATCCTCACGTGGGGGGAGAACGTTCAACCATTTCTGTTTTTCTTGTTCGTCCCTAGGTAGTTTAAACACACGGCATTTGTTAGATTCGTTGTTGTTGCCTTTGCAGTTCACAACACCACACTTGTTTGGCATTTTGAAAGAATATAAATCCCACAACTTGCAAAAAATATCCACCAGTATCACATTGTTTCACATGTCTGTTTCAATGTTCATATTTTCCCACATAACCAAAGCACTTGTTCCGGTAACGTAAACATCCGGGAGAAAAAGAGTGCAAGCTTTCTGCACTAGATCTAGGCCTAAAAATAAAAGTTTTGGCGTGTTGGATATTCACTAAGTAAATTAATGCCAACAAATTGTATGGAAAATGTGTTTACTTACTTAACTGACATAAACTTCATCGCATCTTATTAGTCTAGATTACTACGCTAAAGCGCACTATTACGTTCGGTTTAAAAATAGACTATTCATCAGAAACTGGGTCAATGTAATGGCCTTCGCTAGCGAATTCAGAAGATCCGCCGTGCGCGTCCTTTCATACACTAGTCCTTGGTGTTGCTTTACTTAAACTACTTACCGTCCAAAGAGTAGCAAGCTACTATCAGAATGAAAACCGTGAAGAGTTTAAGGTGACTCATATCGAGTATGACGTCAATCTCCTCTCAGATCCTAATTTCTTTCTCTGGTTGGCACTTCTGAGGAAGAAAAGAAAGTTAAGAGTAATTACTGTGATTATTTACTAATTTCTTGCTTTTGTTTTTTTTATATTTTCATAATCTTCAGATCAATTAGTATGGGATATCATTTAATATAAACTTGTTATTATTTTGACATTTTCAAATACAGTTGAAATGAAATCTATTTATCAAGGGCATGAGAATTAACGCGGAATTCATAACTTTGTTAGTATGATCCTTTTCATGAAACGTTTAACTTTCAATCCGAAAGATATTCAGCAAATTGTAAAATTCCCCTCAGAAAAGAATGTATTATTGAAAAAAAAAAATATGTGTGACATTAAACAATACTTTTACAGGTGAGATGAACAACATTTAGTCGGAGGCTAATAATTTTTTTTTTCCTTTAGATTTAGTAAAATATATAAGCAAAGCAAAATGCATTAATTCTTACAAGAGTATGAAAATGTCAGTGAAGAAAGCCTCCTCTTATTATGAAAGATTTGCAATGGGCTGAGACAAGAAATCATTGTCCTTTACATTGGAGTTTGTCACACTTATCCTACATAATATTCGTTCATCTCGAATGCCAAAGTTAGGTCATTGGTCCATTGGCACGTTAATTAAATCTTTGTCTGGCAACCGAAGACCTGCGAAGTGGTCAAGCCACAAGCCAAATTTTCTTTAAATAGGCTATCGAGTTATCAGTTACAGAAATGAGCTTTTTCTTTGTCCCTGTTATAAACACCCCAGCACCTTAGAAAAGTCGAGATTTATTGGTAGAATTTTTGAATTTGAAAGGCAATGTGAGGGAGAAGAAAATATCATGAACCTACGTGAACTTTGGCAACAAAGTTGATACTTGTTTCAGATTTCAGCTGCACTATCAACGTTATGACAAGGACAAGCTTCCAGACAGAACTATTTCCGATTTCTCCTTCATTCTTATAGTAGAGGCCGAAAACTGGCATTTCTTCATTGGTCAACATTATCCAATCAAATCGAAAGAAATTAAAGATCTGATCCGATCGTGATGCGGAAGCAACAAGAGAAATAATTGTCTTTAAGTCTCATGTAACGCATAAACACAAAAAGTTTAGGACACTCCCTCAACAGAAATTCCAATTCATACAATAGTCAACTTATTTTTGGATGTCAGTTTCCAGCAGTACAGCATGGCAGTTCAAGTAATGTAACATTCAATAATTTCATTCAACCCAGCCACGGGATTAAAGTCGATGAACGCATGACTGGTGTTAAGTGTCACAAATCCCAGACTGGGAGATGTAATAGTTTATGACAGGACGACAATCACGAACAAACAAGTTAACACTTAACAAAACAACCCATCAGACTCACACATTTATTAACCATAATTATACATATAATAGCGCAATTACATACATTATATTATTGAAATGAACTGCCGTACAACGGCCTTATTCTCACACACACTCTCCCTCGGATCCACAATCCGGTAGTTACTCCTAAAGGCACTTCGGCCTCAGCCTCTCCCCTCAGGGTCTTAATAGTACATTAATGATTCACTGGCACCGCAGTCTCTCAACATCACCGTCCTATTGCCATACAACTTATCAGTTCACTTGCCCATCATCATGGCAATAATATAGTATCTCATTCACTCTCATATCTACGTCCCTGTCCGTGGCCCGACTGCCACGACTTTATGTGCTTCTACTGTCCTGCACTGACAGCCTCACTTCTGGCCTATGTGTGGCCTCCGGCCCTATGCTGGCCTATCCCCTGTGCTCATCGAGGTGGCTCTGCGGCCCGTCCCCGACACCTACAAGAATAACATTACATTGGTATAATACCCTACCATTTCTATTCACTCCACCTCTCCTTACAACCCGTGAAGCGTACACACACTAGTTCACCTTTCACTCACCACACATCTTACGGTAACACACCTCCATCGGAGTACACACTACTCACTCGCGCTACAAATCCATGAACTCACTTTCATCTATCGCTCATGGCGCACATTGCTATATCCAATATCAAGGACTTCCACATTCCTCACATATACTTATTTACATCATGGTAATAGGCGAATATAATATAATACCTCAATCATAATAATCAATCAACGTTCTACATACCAGTCATTACTGGAAAGACTTTCTCACTAGTCTTCTCGACTGCTCCCTTTATGTCCGCCCGATGGGCTCTTATTCACAGGTCCGCTCCGTCGGACCTTCTAACTTGCAGTGATAGTAATACCGCGCTTTCGCCTCATTCAGACCCCCCCACTACTCACAACAGCACGCTTAACTTGCTGTCTACTGTGAGCCCTTCTTACTCTACACCCGCTCTGTAGCAGTCCCCTTAATTGCACTCACTCCACTCGTGACATCATCCCCCACCCCAAAAAAATTAATGCAATTAATTTCAAATAGCATCAAGATGACTGTCAACGAGTGAGCGTGAGCAATACCTACACTAAAAAAAATGACCTAGCAGTTCCCCTAGTATATAGAATACCGAAATCAGGGGAAAATATGGGGATCAATATGGTCTGCAATATGCATATATGTGTCACATCATGAATAGCTAACTAACCACAATACTTAATACAGAATCAAAAACCAATCAACCTATCAACCATTCTTCATATCATATTTATAATGTCAATATTTTAAAGTCGACTTATTCACACAGATCCTGTCAATGTTCCTGTCCTCCGATGTATAAGCTCCTGAAATCTTGCCCTAGGCTCGACTAAGGTAGTCGGCGATATGATTGCTGGTTCCTGGAATTGGTTGAATAACGAAGGTATACGGCTGCAAAGCCAATGCCCATCTAGACAAGCGTGGGCTGGACGAACGATTCTTCGACAAAAATGTCAGTGGCTTGTGGTCTGTCTGGATACAAAATTCTCGTCCCATGAGATAACGTCCCAGTTTCTGGACGGACCAGACAATGGCAAGACACTCACGCTCTATCACAGAATACTTTCTTTCTCTCTGCAATAACTTCCTACTGACATAACATACAGGATGGAGACATTCGTTCTTCTCCTGTAGAAGACAAGCGCCGACACCAGAGTCCGACGCATCCGTTCTGAGGATAAAATTAGATCGAAAATCGGGTAATATCAGAATGGGTGACGATGATAATGCTGTCACCAAATTATCAAATGATGTCTGACATTCAGACGTCCACTGGACCTTATCGGGTTGTCCCTTCTTAGTAAGGTCAGTAAGAGAAGATGACAAGGAGGAAAAATTTGGAATGAACTTTCTGTAATAATTTAAAATTCCCACTAAGCTTCTGACTTGTTTCTTTGTTTTAGGGATTTGCAACCCTACTAACTTGTCAATTTTTGTTTCTTCAGGTCTCCGAACACCTCTACCCACAATATGTCCTAAGAATATTATCTCTGGACATGCCAAATCCATCTTTGCGGGTTTAGCAGTTAACCCAAAATGACGTAATCGTTGAAAAATTACTGTTAGTGTCTGAATATGATCAGACCATGTCGACGTATGGCATGCTATATCGTCAAAGAATGACACGACATTAGGTATGTCCTTCAACACTAGTATGAGAATACAGATACTCTGGTCTCTCATGAAACCTCTGCAGCATATCAACGTGGAAAACCTTTCTTGATCCTTCAATGTGGACAGCGTAATCTACCTTCGAAACAACTCGCTCAATAACATAAGGACCTTTCCATGTCATCAATAACTTATTATGGTCCGTAGGTAACAACAACAGAACCTTGTCTCCTGGCTTAAAAATTCTCAGTTTGGAACCTCTATCTTTATAGTCTTTTGCTCTTTTCGAAGCGATACCAGCTGCTTCTTCTGCTATAGTGCGCGCTGAAGATAGTCTTTCTCTTAAATCAACAAGGTCTATCGAAACCTTTTTAATCGGTTCCGAAACCGTGGGGATCTTCTGAAGAGGAGTCTGGGGTGTACGACCCTTATGCGTCGTCTTTTGGCACGCACTGCACGTCTTACAATATAACCGCACATCTCTATGTATCGATGGCCAATAAAAATCTTTCAGAACTCTCTGCTTGGTTCTAGCACTTCCCATATGATGCGCTAATGGAACATCATGGGCCAGACGCAATACTGTAGCAATTAACGACCGTGGCACGACGACCTGCTTTTGAACGGAAGCCACTGTGACGTACATACGGAACAGAATGCCCCCCTGGACAAAAAAGGACGACGAGCCGTTCTTATATTTCCTCGTTTTCTCGGTTCGCGCTTCCCCAAAACATGGGTTTAATGATGAGTCCTCCCTTTGTAATCTCGCCAAGCGCTCTGGCGTGATATCTAGGTTGACCGCTGGCGTAGCCAAAGGTCTAATCTTATCTTTATCAGCTACCCGTCGACGTGTTTCGACCGCGGCGCAAAAGTCAATACCTTTTGATTGCGACCATGCTTGCACGTTCTCATCGGAAGGGGAAACTACCCGTGATACATTCCCAATGATGAGCTGGGCGCCTGGAAAGCAACCAACGACTGCTTCGACTTCCCCGCTAAGGAAAGGTGTATCTATCATTATTCTTGCCATGGGTAATTTCTCAATGGCCCCCGAAAATTGGATGCACGGGACAGTCTCACCTGTAAGCTGTGAATCCCGAATGCAGTCTCTATGCACTCCCACAACGGTAGATCCTGTATCTCGTAAAACCGAGACCGGTTCGTCCCCAACAAACCCCGGATAAACCCTAAGACCACCTCCTGTATGACATGAATTTATAACGGGGATCTTTCTCCCACAAGGTAAAACACCGGAAGATAATAACTTCTCACAACTGGGACACTTAGAATACTGTCCGCCTCCGTTGTCCGATGTAACACACGCAGCCGCATGATGAAATTTATTTGGGGAACATGGACTGGAGCTACTGTCCACGTTCGCCGCTATCCTACCTGCAGGGCAATTCACGCTGATGTGATCCGCTCTACCGCAGTTCCAACACTTCGCGGCCCTACACTCGCGTGAAAAGTGACCCACGCGTCCGCAAGTCCAACACTCCGCTCCCTGTGCTGCACTAGGCCTGGGTCCCCGTGATCCATCGCGACCGGAACTAGAGTCCCTATGCCGTCGGTCATCGGCAAAGGTCACAAGTCGGCCCCGGCCATTACCGCGACCTAGCCCTCCTGCTCGGTCAAACTTACCGGATCCATATGCCGGTGATTGGTGATAGCCCCTACGCTGCCCCTGGGCTTGCCCGCTATAGGCACCACGCTGACGCGACCTGTCCCTAAGTCCTGCCGGCGACCCCTCGACAACGGCGACGTACCCAGCATCTTGGACGTACGCCCTGGCGACTGGTTTGGACGGATGCGCCGTACGGTATGCCTCCGCCAACTTAGACGCCTCCTGCACCGTCGCGGGTTCGTTCTCTTTCAGGAAAGCCACCAGATCTTTGTGGCACGACGCGTACAGCTGGTCACGGATCATTAAGTCTTTCAGTTTAGCAAAATCCGTGCCCACATGCGCCAAGTCTACCCAGTTCGCGAAATACTCCGTTAGTCTCGCGACGAAGGCAGCAAAGTCCTCCCTGGTATCTGCACGTGCCCGCCTAAACTGCTCCCGGAAATATTCCTCGGTACGCGCAAATCGGCGAAGCAGCAAAGCCTTCAGCTTATCGTAATCTTGCACGTCTTCGCGCTGTAGCTCTTTAAAGTAGGTTAACGCTCGCCCCTGCAATAGCGATGCCAGGTACGTGGCCCATAATTCCTTATTTTCCCCCCATTGCAATTGTGCGTTCAGTTCGAACCTGTAAAGGAAGGCGTCTATGCCGTCCTTCCGGTCGTCGAACGTAGGGAGCTTAATCCTAACGCCACCTTTATTGGGTACCTGCCGCTCAACTGTTTCTGTTGGCGCACTCTTTTTGATTTCCAACTCCGCTATTCTTACTCGCGCGTCTGTCTCCCGCTCTTGAGCTTCTATCTCCTTTAACCTTATCTCCTGCTCCCGTTCTTGAGCTTCTATCTCCTTTAACTTAAGCTCCCTCTCCTGTTGCCTATCCTTAGCCTCTCTTTCCTCTTCTCTCTGTCGGTCTTGAGCCTCTTTTTCTCGCTCTCTATCCTTAGCACGCTCATCGCGCAAATCCGCCTGCTGTTCTTTAATCCAGCCGCGTAGCTCTTCTCCCTCCAGGCCAAGTTCCTTACCCAACTTCATTAGTTGTTGGAGTTCCGCCATTTCACAGATTTATGGTTATGGTATCTATTATAAGACGACCAACCTGTCGGTATGATCACTAACGATACGACCAGAGACCTGAGATCACACCAGATATAACAATACCCAGTTGTCTCAAATACAATTCAGAAATTTATCTTTACAGCACAACTAATTCTATATCTACAAAATGTATAGCACTATTAATTATAAAAGAAAATAGAAACGACAAGAATGAAGAAATACAGTAGAAGGACCACAAGTACGTCAAGGACAACGAACCAGACTAGGACAAAGCTTCTACAAAAAAAAACTATAACGGAAAAAAATGCAACCTAACTACGCCGATTACACTACAAGGTACGAACAAGAACAGAGTCTGAAAAAAAAGAACGTATCTACAGATAGGGAGGAGAAGGACAAGAGAAACGTCTTCCTAAAACAACGAGGAAGATAGAACGCTACAATCTAAACAAAAATACAGGTCCCTATAGAACTGTTCGCTGTGATGAACGAAGTTCCAAATTTAGCCCACCTCCCGAAGAGGACAAACTACGCTCACCACAGCAAACCCGCGCCACCGCCCGTATAACCTATAACGACAACAAAAACAGCAAAAACAGGGAAAAAGACAGATTAAAGGAACAGCCCACAATCCAGGGCACAAAAATTTTGACTTTTACTTAACTTTGACCCTAGATTTCAATTTCTCCCCTTCCTCGGAGCTCTGGCTGCTTGACCTCTACAGGCTGGCACGCACACTCTGCAGAAATTTAAGTACACATTAATACATATTCATCAAAATACATGCATCAATACCTATTATTATTCATAAACATACATAAATCATATCATCCTGAAATTTCCATTCATCCCACGAACAAAGACAACAGCATGAATTCCTAGCACAACAGAAAAACAACTAGATATAACGAATACACAATGTCAAAATGACCACAGGTAAACAGGACGAGCCCCCAATGTCACAAATCCCAGACTGGGAGATGTAATAGTTTATGACAGGACGACAATCACGAACAAACAAGTTAACACTTAACAAAACAACCCATCAGACTCACACATTTATTAACCATAATTATACATATAATAGCGCAATTACATACATTATATTATTGAAATGAACTGCCGTACAACGGCCTTATTCTCACACACACTCTCCCTCGGATCCACAATCCGGTAGTTACTCCTAAAGGCACTTCGGCCTCAGCCTCTCCCCTCAGGGTCTTAATAGTACATTAATGATTCACTGGCACCGCAGTCTCTCAACATCACCGTCCTATTGCCATACAACTTATCAGTTCACTTGCCCATCATCATGGCAATAATATAGTATCTCATTCACTCTCATACCTACGTCCCTGTCCGTGGCCCGACTGCCACGACTTTATGTGCTTCTACTGTCCTGCACTGACAGCCTCACTTCTGGCCTATGTGTTGCCTCCGGCCCTATGCTGGCCTATCCCCTGTGCTCATCGAGGTGGCTCTGCGGCCCGTCCCCGACACCTACAAGAATAACATTACATTGGTATAATACCCTACCATTTCTATTCACTCCACCTCTCCTTACAACCCGTGAAGCGTACACACACTAGTTCACCTTTCACTCACCACACATCTTACGGTAACACACCTCCATCGGAGTACACACTACTCACTCGCGCTACAAATCCATGAACTCACTTTCATCTATCGCTCATGGCGCACATTGCTATATCCAATATCAAGGACTTCCACATTCCTCACATATACTTATTTACATCATGGTAATAGACGAATATAATATAATACCTCAATCATAATAATCAATCAACGTTCTACATACCAGTCATTACTGGAAAGACTTTCTCACTAGTCTTCTCGACTGCTCCCTTTATGTCCGCCCGATGGGCTCTTATTCACAGGTCCGCTCCGTCGGACCTTCTAACTTGCAGTGATAGTAATACTGTCACAAATCCCAGACTGGGAGATGTAATAGTTTATGACAGGACGACAATCACGAACAACCAAGTTTAACACTTAACAAAACAACCCATCAGACTCACACATTTATTAAACATAATTATACATATAATAGCGCAATTACATACATTATATTATTGAAATGAACTGCCGTACAACGGCCTTACTCTCACACACACTCTCCCTCGGATCCACAATCCGGTAGTTACTCCTAAAGGCACTTCGGCCTCAGCCTCTCCCCTCAGGGTCTTAATAGCACATTAATAATTTACTGGCACCGCAGTCTCTCAATATCCCCTCCCTATTGTCATACACCTTAGCACTCCCCTAGCACCTCAGCAGGGCAATAACACACTATTATTTCCATAGCCATCAACATGGCAACAACATAGTATCAGTTCACTAGCCTATCAACATGGCAACAATATAGTATCTCATTCACTCTCGTATCTACGTCCCTGTCCGTGGCCTGACTGCCACGACCTTATGTGCCTCTACTGTCCTGCCCCGACAGTCTCACTTCTGGCCTATGTGAGGCCTCCGGCCCTATGCTGGCCTATCACTTGTGCTCATCGAGGTGGCTCTTCGGCCCGTCCCCGACACCTACAAGAATAACATTACATTGGTATAATACCCTACCATTTCTATTCACTCCACCTCTCCTTACAATCCATGAAGCGTACACACACTAGTTCACCTTTCACTCACCACACATCTTACGGTAACACACCTCCATCGGAGTACACACTACTCACTCGCGCTACAAATCCATGAACTCACTTTCATCTATCGCTCATGGCGCACATTGCTATATCCAATATCAAGGACTTCCACATTCCTCACATATACTTATTTACATCATGGTAATAGACGAATATAATATAATACATCAATCATAATAATCAATCAACGTTCTACATACCAGTCATTACTGGAACAACACTCATCCGTCTCCCGAGTGCTTTCACTTATGTCCGCCCGCTGGGCTCTTATTCACAGGTCCGCTCCGTCGGACCTTCTAACTTGCAGTGATAGTTATACAGCGCTTTCGCCTCATTCAGACCCCCCCCCCCCCCCACTACTCACAACAGCACGCTTAACTTGCTGTCTACTGTGAGTCCTTCTTACTCTACACCCGCTCTGTAGCAATCCCCTTAATTGCACTCACTCCACTCGTGACAAATACCGCGCTTTCGCCTCATTCAGACCCCCCCACTACTCACAACAGCACGCTTAACTTGCTGTCTACTGTGAGCCCTTCTTACTCTACACCCGCTCTGTAGCAGTCCCCTTAATTGCACTCACTCCACTCGTGACATTAAGTAACATGCCTTCTTTATCATGGGAGAAAGACATAATAATGTAAAGAGATTAAAATTCACCGGATTCGAAAAACATTTTTATGTTACACGAACAGGATGTTCCAGTAAAATAATGCATCAGTGTTAAGTGACTTAACCGGTTCCACAATAAGGATCTATTAGTTATATATGGCTCACGTGCGTGTGATTCATCATCTGGCTTACAAAGAGTGGATTTATTTCACGCATCACATTCTCCAGTGGCTGGAAAACATTCATGCAAGTGCACTTAATATTTAGATTCAGATTTGTGACATGGTTGAGTGGATTTCACCCATGAGTGGCGGAAGAGGTCAAACAAACATGGGTACGGCTAGATCTACTGAGAACTTTTTCCACAGTATTCTTGAATCAGTTTAATGTACGAGTATAGCCGCCCATTGGCAAACTTGGGCTCCAGACAGATTTAAACCACATAAACCCGGCAGCTCAAAGTTAAGAAAAAGACATTTAGTTCTTTCTCCAGTCTTCTCATTGCTGTAAATCGGGGTTAGGGGGGTAGAGAAGAGTTGGGGGGCGGGGGGGGGTCATTATTTATCAAGGTGAAGAAAGCCAAATGTAATCTCTGGTATCCTTTTCAAAGCCTCAAATATAAAATGCTTTGAAAGGCAGTAGTGTATTTATTTTTAACCTTCCATTATGAAATTGCACCCGTCCCCCCCCCTCCCCCCTCCCCCCCCCCCCACACCCCACTGTCAGTGTTGTGACACTTCGTCATTCTTGCTTACCAGTAAAACTGGCACTTAAGATTTTGTTTTGTTGAATTCTCTTTTGTTGGCTCGGGCTTCATTACCTCTAAGTTCATGCCTAACCGTTTGCCAGATTGCGCTGTTGTAACTTGTTGAAATGTATCCAAGCCACCAGTGGCCAGAAGGTAGTACATCTTTAATGTTAAATAGAAAACCTTCAAACATTGAAGTGCATAAAAACGGTGTTTGGGGACTTTATATTTAGATCTAAGAGATGGCTGTCACCTGGGAACGTCATTGTGAATGTGTGTTTTCCTCTCCAATAAATATTTTTGGTTATTATGTAAGAGAAGCAAACACGGGGAAGGAGGGAGGTAATTTTGTTTCACAAATTTCACATTTTGGTAGTTAATAATATTAATATTTCACGAAATGAATGAACGACATTCGCCCCAAAGGACGCTCAAGACGAATGAACAAATTGCCCAGAGAGCAACTGCATCAAAGACGATCAAGAGTTACAGAAGCGCACAGGCTCCAGTAATGGAAGTAAATGTGACAGTGCTTTCTTGCAGCTTACTGATACCTTTACCATGTAAGCAAAGTAGCTGTCACGGTTGGACAAATCTGATGTGAAATAATACAAATAATAACAATGATAAAAATATTGATAATAATAAGAATAAAAATAATAGCAATAATAATAGTAATAATATTAGCAATGATGATGATGACGATGATGACGATAATCATATTGCAAGGAAATAACACCTCCAATTTAATCATGAAAATCTTTATAACCGCTGAGCCTTGAATTCAACAAAATATCTTACGACACACAGAAAGACGTAAAAGTGTGCGTGGGCAAATTTTAAAAGGTTTTGAAGTTCGTTGTATTTTTAGAGCTTTCGTTGATTTGGAGCCACGACTGAATTGAATGAAAGAAAACGTGCCGACATCTGGAGCCGGAAAAAGAAAAAGTCGTACTATTTTTTTCGAGTAGAATTAAAAGTTGGACAGCAACATTCGTTCTGCGCCCCAGTTTACACACTGGTGGTCGAATCTCAGCTTTAAAAATTACATTCATGTATTCCCCGAGTCAGCGGAGCAACCCAGTAATGCTGAAAATAACTATCATAATGGAAGTAAGACCTTCAACGTTGTCACGAAATGCTTTTTAAACGCTGATCCCTAAATTCTATATAGTATCAGATTACGCATAGAAAGAGGTAAAGGTGTGCGTGCATATTATTTCAAAAGGTCTTGATGTTCATTTTATTTTTAATACTTTCGTTGATAATTAGTCACAATTGAGTTGAACAGAAGAAGATGGTCCGACATTTTCCTCAACGAGGCTGCCTATAAACATCAAATCTGGATCGGATCACGATGCGACCCGAAAACAAAGACATCATCACAACCGGCACGTATTTGGTTTGTTTCTGTCATTCAGTGTTCCCAGATTGGGCGGGAAGTCGCGGAATCTATATAAAAGGCTGTTTTATTAGGCCACCTGCAGTAATGTAATCCTGCATGTAGGTTTCAAATACCGTGGAAGGCCCGCCGGAGTTTGCATCCTTTTTTTTTTAAAGAATTTGTTTTTTAATTTATAAAAAATGCTTTGTTTCATCGTGCTGCCAACAGTTCTGATTTTCATTCTCCATCTTGGCGTCATTCTGTTACAGCTGGTTACAGTGACATACATGTCATAAAAAGAAACCATATCAAGCGCCCAATTTGGTGCGTAGTGTCCTGGCGGGCATGAGCTCTGAAGCAAAACTGCATGCTGTCACTTTTATTATCTTAGAGAGAGAGAGAGAGAGAGAGAGAAAGAGAGAGAGAGAAAGAGAGAGTGATAGGCAGACACAGAAGGGGGAGGTACGTCATGTAGTAATTATGAAGGAAGTAAGGCCTCATGAAAGGCTTTTCAACCGCCCAACCTTAAATACTACAAAATATCATATCATACACAGAAAGACGCAAAGGTGTACGTGGGCTTATTTTAAAAGCTCTTGAAGTTGGCTAGATTTTTAATACTTTCTTTGATTTTGAACCACGGCTGAATTGACCAGATGAAAGTGTTCCGTCATTTTGAGCCGGAAAAAAAAAAAGAAGAATTTTTGTCCAGTGGAATTAAAAAGTATGGCAGGAAATTTCGTTCTGCGCCTCAATTTACACATTGATGATCGAAACTCAACCTCAAATATCAATATCACACTGTATTCCCCGAGTCAGTGGGCCAACTAGGGATTATAATAATCTTACTATAACGGAGCGAGACGGTGAACAATATGTGAACACCTAAATTTTCGCGACTACGTAACCAAAAATTCGGAATCTTTGTGTACTGTCTCACTTTTGATCGATAAGTTTTGTGGACACATTTACTTTGGGAAACATCACTCTTTATTATTATTTTGTTGACGATTTTCTGAGCCGCAAAAACAGAGATGCATTTTCTTCAAGAAGTATCAAAAAGCATGTCATTGATCAGAAATTTCGTACTTGCCATTTCTTTACAGAGTGGTGATTGAAAATCAACGTTATCTGAAATTGTGGCGAAACAGTAAGTTCTATTAGTCATTGCATCGAATCCAAATGCTGTTTTAATGCAAAATAGATCTAGATATTAAGGAGTTCAATAGTGGAGAAGAGGAAGAGAGAGAAAAACAAACAGAGCGACAGACAGCAAGAGAGAGATGATAAAAGAGAGCGAGAGAGAGAGAGAGAAAGACGGTAAAATAGAGCTAAGGCGACGGAAAGAGAGAGAGAGAGAGAGAGAAAACGTTTACAGGCTGAAGCCAGGGCTGTTGGATAAAACTTAAAAAATACCAGTTAAAAGCTAACAGTAAAAATATTCTTATCATTTACTTAAAGGAAAATACCAGATGACCAACGAGTTTTCCCCCTCTCTACCCCCGCCCCCACCCTTCCTCAAAGCAGCATGCTATCTTGTTTCGAATTGGCTACAGTACATTAACAGAAAGTTATTTGTCCGAATTACTGCTATAGTTTCTTATCGGGCGGTATTTGTCTCGCTTTTATTTTCACCACAGTCACACCTGAAGTCTCACGCTTCTTATCGTTCAAAAAGTGACAAGCTAAGGGTACACAGGCTCAAAAATGTCCTTGTTACTCATACAATGTCTATGCTACTGATGCTATTTCGTAAACCAATACAACATTGAATATCTTTGTTTTAATTCAATGCACAGCCAATTCATCAACATGTGACAATCTCTCACTCCTCAGTTATTATTGTCACTTTAATTTGTTTCGGGGCTACGCAGTTGCATTCAGATGCCGCCATTTCTCTCCCATTCTGGATGAAATCAAGATCTTTTTTTTATTATTATTATTAAAACCCGAGAGTATGTAGGTATAGACTGGTTTCACTATCGGTCGATTTGCATTCTCAGACACGGGGGTCGCGGCGAAACCACTGTTAGCATAGAGCGGAAAGTAGGTCGCTGCGGTAAACAATTCCAGTTTGTGCATTTCCTCGGGGCTAAAGAACTTACAAACGGCTCAGGATAGTTTCAATCAGCCCAAATATATGAACAGTAAACAGATAGGCACACTGTCTTTGGTGAAGACGGTCTCTTTCAATTCTTATTACAGAAGAGACCTAGTTTCGCGATTTGGCGGAAGTGAGATCTCTCTATAAGTACATGCTCTCTATTAAAACTCGTATGATAATAGTCGAACAGTTCTCTACCTTTCCAAAGTGCCTCTTTGCTAAAGGTGGCACTGCCGCTCCCACCATAGGTGATTAGGCCAGAATGTTATGGAGTTCAATTTGTAATAGATACGGTCTTTTTCATTTTCTTTTTCTTTTTAACTTTGTCTCTGTAAGTTTGTAAATTTATTGACCACGCATGCAAAACAGCAAAATATCAATTGAAAACCTATCAGAGATTAGCCATTCAGAAACTGGTAGATGACACTAAGTCTGTAGATCTTAATTAAAATTAACACTAGAAAATGCACACAGATACCACAGGTAAAGAGAAAAAAAGAGACTGTAGTAGTGTCATAGATCAGTTGAAAACTCTCTCTCTCTCTCTCTCTCTCTCTCTCTCTCTCTCTCTCTCTCTCTCTCTCTCTCTCTCTCTCTCTCTCTCTCTCTCTCTCTCTCCTCTCTCTCTCTCTCTCTTAGTGGTAGAAAAAGTGATGACAGGAACAATAAACAAAACACTCCTGTAGTTCATTAATGCTTTTGAGTAGAATACTTCCTTCTGATTTCTGAAAAACCTAACTCTGAGTGGCTGTTGCTTGTTAGTAAAACTTTGGTTGATGGGAAAAATTAAATGCGCCCATCTGCTGCACCATGAGACTATTATAGTGATAATGTTTCAATCCTAGCGAGGATACTGTGAATGCTTGAAAGTAAGGCTAGAAATTAGGTCAGGAAAACCCTACAGCTGACAAAATTCAAAACAGGGACCAATACAAAATAGATTGTTTGGCATGATGGTTATACAAAAGGGGGAAAAACCCTCGAATCGTGATTGACGTCAAGTCTAAGGACTTATCGTCCTTGATGCAACGGATTCGCATAATTATTATTAAAAGCAGATTAGAAGGAGGGGGAGGGGGGGGGCGAAAATGAAGAAAAGGGCGACAAGGAGGGATGAAGGGGAGGTAATATGGGGTGGGGGAGGGTGGGAGGAGGGGGGTTTCAATGGGAGACACTTTGGGGGGTGGGGGGGGGGGGCACGTACACGGCAGTTACTGGCTTGTTCAACAGCACGTGTACAGGAGTTCATGTACAGAAAAGACCCTTTTTTTAAAGTGTGTGTTTGGGGGCGAAACTGATTTCTGTTTTATGATGGACGATCAACACGAGTATGGCCATAAACAAAGCTTTAAAAAAACTCAACGTCCTAACCCAACATGACGTCATGTCTATTCTTGTGAAATGTCTCTGTTGGGTTTGAGTATGGATTGTTTTTAGGGGCGGAGCGGCGGGGAGCAAGGAAATTGTGAGCCAACGGGGGGCTACTGTCTGAAAAAGTGGAGGACCGCTGAGATAGATGATGCGAGAATAACAGATCTCAGGGTGAGGGATGACAAGGTAGACATAACGAAAACCCACGAAAGTCATTGATGCCCCCAGAAGACGAGATAGACGACGACATAATACATATATTATATAACGTATCTAGCAAAAGTGGCGTAACCGAACTGTTCTTTCATTGTATGACAGACTTTGAATGTTTTGTTACTCTGTTGTGTCAGTCACCACGGACATCCGTGTGTATCGGCGCTATCAGTAGTTACATTACGGATATTCATGAAACCTGTGATATTTTTGTACAGGGCTGCACAGTAATGTACTACTGTTCCTTTCCATTTTCCTTACCGATAGCATCGTGGATTGGGGCTGCGTTTGGAAAAAACACGACGGCATGAAAACGTTCACGTTGAACTAGGAAAAAGGAGGAGGATCGACAGAATACTGCAGCAGAATGATATGACAGAAGGAAACCCTATCAGAAGCAGCCACCAGTCATCTGCATAGTATTTTGGTAACCATGGTATGCATACCGTATTCTCATGGGTTTTCAAGACTAGCACAACCATCTCCATCACCATCATAATTATCACATCATCACATTCATGCCACCACCACTACTTCATATTCACCACCGCCATCAAGCCAAAACCCACTACTACTACAGCGTCAAAACTGCTAATCTACCATTACACGTGTGGATCAACACCGGCGTGCTCTAGGACGTGATCAGTGCCTCCGCCGCCATAACAAAACTACCACATCATTACCACCATCAGACCATTACCACATCAATTCTGTCAGACCATCGTTTTTAAGAACGAGGAACATGAAGAACTGTAGAGCTAACGCCGTAAGAAATTGACGAAATATTATAAAAACCACAGAAAAACTCTTTTAGTTTGCATTGTATCGTTTGGGTATTATTTCTTACGCGGGGCTTTGCTATATACAACTATTTCTTTTTACCCAATTTTGACGTCACAAGAGCACGATTGAGCTCATTCATAATTATTTTCATTATGCTTCTGATTATTGACACCTCAGAGATTCTCTACCGTTCACATAGACCAGAAAATATTCATTTCAGAGATGGAACTCTCTTTACGGAAGAGGCCCTGGTAGGCAAATGGGATGTATTCAGTCACTTGTAACCAAACCAAGTAAAAAGAAGTTCTGACCAAAAACATCTCTTCCCAAACCTTTCAGGCTGGTGATGTGATGAAAATTCTAGGTTTGTTAGGGTTTTAGTAGTTCAACGTCCCTGCTTATCACATTGAGGCTACATCAGAGACTCTCTGTAATACCTTTAAACATAGAAGTCTGAAGAACAGCATGAGAAACTAATGGGACTGGACCCAAGGAAGTAGATGAGATCAGATGAATCAAATGGGGCATTTTATTTTCACGGATTCAAGCGCGCCCCCTAGCGGGGAAAGTGAGTAGTTTACAGAGCACAACAGAAAATACTGAGCTGTTTCAGCTACCACTCTAAGGTATTTTTTTTTGTTTTGTTTTTGGTTACCCAGTCCGAAAAATTATTTAATTACAGGTAATTAAAATGCTCTTTGCTCGATACTGAAATGAATCTATTGGTCATACTCTGTCCGTCGACTTTTGCTCGAATCGCCCATGTCAACAATGAAACAATTTGCACCACATAATTGTACGAGAAGGAGCAGTACTGACCGTATTTACGCCCGCCATTTGTGGACATGTACTGGGAGAAGGAATGGTTCGTCTCGGCATTCTGTGACTCGGTTTCCTCTTTGCAGATTAAAATAAAAATCACCCGCGTGTGCTTCGAACAGGAGAATCGTTTGTTCTATTAAAGTTACCAAATTGTTTCTCTGACAGGGCAGCTAAAAATCTCTCGTGTACTCGTGTCCTAAGCCTTGACTGAAGTGACTTACCTAGTAATTATTACTTCAATCGCTGTAGATAAACCCCGAGGTTTTCTTTTCTTTATTTTTATGGCACCATTGTCACAAAATCATAATACGCGTTCTAATTCATCACTATAGGTAGAATGCTCCTATTTCACTTTACTTCCGGGTCCGCCTTCTTGTTTGTCCGGACCTGCCCACAACCATGGCAATTGTTGCATTGATTTTGATTCTAGATTGTAAAGAAATCTACTAGCAGTGCTGATATAATTAATATAATTAATTACACAATGAGCTTAGCTAAAGTGTTTTATTTTACCAGCGTTTTGTATCTATCTATAAAGAGGCGCGGCAGGGGAGGCGCCAGGAACCAGCCGGAGGCGAGCTAAAAGCTGGTTGCTACAGTAAACAATGGCTCATATGTACATTTTCAATGGGAGAAAAGAGCTAAACTCATGGTATAAATTGGGTAAACCTATTGTCACGAGCTTTGTCGTCTCCTCTTACTGACCTTACTAAGAAGGGACAGCCCGATACGGTCCAGTGGACGTCTGAATGTCAGACAGCATTTGATAAATTGTTGACAGCATTGTCATCGTCACCTATTCTGATATTGCCAGATTTTCGATCTAAATTTATCCTCAGAACAGATGCATCGGACTCTGGTGTCGGCGCTTGTCTTCTACAGGAGAAGAACGAATGTTTCCATCCTATCTGCTATGTCAGTCGAAAATTATTACAGAGAGAGAGAAGATATTCTGTAATAGAGCGGGAGTGTCTTGCCATTGTGTGGTCCGTCCAGAAATTAGGACGTTATCTCATGGGACGAGAATTCTGCATCCAGACAGACCACAAGCCACTAACGTTTTTATCTAAGAATCGTTCGTCAAGCCCTCGCTTATCTAGATGGGCATTGGCTTTACAGCCGTATACGTTCGTCATTCAACCGATTCCAGGAACCAGCAATCATATCGCCGACTACCTTAGTCGAGCCTAGGTGGAGATTTCAGTGGCTTGCACATCGGAGGACAGGAACATTCGTCGCACAGACAGAACAACGAAGAGTCGTAAATTGTGCACTATTGAAAACGTGATGTCATTGAAAATTGGGAAACATATGAACATTGACAGTGATCTATGCGTCGATCTTAAAATATTGCCAGTATAAATATTATATGAGGAATGGTTGATAGGTTGAGTGATTTTGACTCTGTATTAGGTATTATGTTTTAGTTAGGTATTGATGATGTGATACATATATGCATAGTGCAGGGCAAATTGATCGCCATGTTTCCCCTGAGTTCGGTATCATATGTGCTATGGGCATGAATTGAGATTTTGATATGATATTAAGATATGGATGTGATAGTAAGATATTGAGGTGATATTAAGATATTGGGGTGAGATTGAGATACTGAGGTTAGGTTGAGCAGGAGCCAGTAAGATGGGCCCGCAAGTAGTACATTCATTGATGTGAGGCTGAGGCCGGAGTATATTTTAGAAAGTTACTATCGGGTTGTGGACCCGGAGATAGAATGAATGTTGGGAATAACGACCATTGGATGGTATTTGAATTGAATAATGTAATGTATGTAATTGCACGTATATCTTTATCTTTATGTATAATAAATGTGTGAGTCTGTTTGGTTGTTCTGTTAAGTGTTATACTTGTCGTTCGTGATTGTTGTCCTGTCATAATCAGTACATCTCCCAGTCTGGGATTTGTGACACCTATGACCAGCTGTGATTGCCTTTAAATAAGGATCTTCAACACACAAAATAGGCAGTGCCCACACCCCGACCAAGCGGGATACAGCGGGCAGTGCTTAATGTGTTAGAATGAACCAAAATTTAAAAATTAAAGAGCGACGAGGAACCGGTCGGACGCATAGACTAGACTTGAGATTCAGGGACTTGATCGAGTGCACTAGTCATTGGGGCACTACAGAATATCAAACAGGAACCCAGTTGCTGGGTAAGATCCCTGTATTTCATACATTGTATCTCCATACTTTCCCATTTTTAAAAATTCATTTCAGATCTTTTTGTCCATTTGAATCTAAATAGTTTGATCTGACTAAGGAATTAATATCCAAACGTTTAGACAAATTCTTCCATTTTTCAATTCTTTTGCATTTTGTTGTTGTTGTTCCTATAGTGGGGCTTTGTGAAAGGTATGTTGTTTTTTTAATGAAAGTTTTTCATTAATTTTAAATCTTCCTTCTACCCATAAAGGGGTTTAAAAAACAAAAAACAAGAAACGAAAAGAAAAAGTGTTAATTTGTAGAACTTTAATGTTGTGCATGTGTGGTTGCTACTTTTTTTGGCAAACGAAGTAATTCCTGTTGTTACAAGGAGCACTGTTCCACATGTACTTCAAATGACTGCCCATTGCCAAACAATCTTGATCTGCAATGAAAAATATGAATAAGAATATTCCTGCGCAATACACAACAGAATCTCTTCATTAATGTGAAGATTAGGATCAACAGGCCAGTGAAATGCAGTTTACATGCTGTTTTGTTCCATTTTCTCTGTGCACAACTGATGTACCTTTACAAAACATCAAATAAACAATTACAGACGTATTTATTCTGTTCTTATTTATTGCTATTACGAACCCAGACGTAAGTTGAAATGTAAACAACTGTTTCATGAAAGGTAAACATTAATTTCTTAATTTTATAAATGTCAAAGATAGATGCATCCTGCTTCTGTAGGCTGCCGTTAATAATATTCCTAATTCAAGCTCGTTTCAGCAAGAAGATAGGCTGTGGTTTTTTTCAGTCTGAGGTAACCTCAAGAAATGGACGGCAACAAATGAAAAAAAAAAAAAAAGCTTTCCAATGTCAAATCCTTCGTCTGATCAAATTTTTGCAATATGCAACTTGAGATGGGCAGGGGGCATATTTTAACCGTATGCCACGCCCTATTAAGATCCCACTGATTTTCTCTGTGTGAGTATAGATTATTGTTATTTGTACGTACGCTCCCCAAGTTTTTTTGGGCTAACTGTACGTATTTTAAGGACTATTGTGAATCCAGAGCTAGAGAGCTCCTCCCGAAAAACTAACAATAGCCTGAATTAATTTTTCTTTCAGATTTCCATTTTGTTTTCCTCCTGTGTTTTGGTCGAAAGGGTAATGGGCAGGGTTAGGGATTCTATACGATTTAGGGTTGAGGATAAGGACGGGGTTAGGGATAGATACGTATGTCTACGCGCCACCAGAGCAAAAAGCTTTAAGACCCTGGGTACCAGTAACAACAGCCGTGTGTATGCGGGGAGATTCAGGGATAATTTAGTAATTAGGATGCATTAGTGACCTGTAAACTTGTCAGAAACTGTAGATGCGCATAAATTGATGCAAAATTAATTTCAACTTCGGGCTTCACATGTCCGAGCTCAAGTAATAATTTATGAGGGGATCTAAGCTTTCTGGTTTGCGTCACGGTTTTAACAAAATGCATTCCGGACTTACACAATGCAGAGCAAAGCTATGCGCTTCATGGCTGCTCTGAAAATTCTATATCCTTTTTTTTTCTTTCTGTAAGTATCAACTTGGTCTCAACCACACCTACCTCCTTTGTTAACCGGCTGATTTTTAGCGAAAGAATTCCAACCAATTTTTGACGGATGGTGGGTCCACTTCCATTGTTTCTTGGTAAAGATATCATGGCCTCCGATCCAAAAAGACTTTCTGACTGAAATAAAAGTAATCATAATAATAATGATAATAATATAGTAACATAATAATAATATGAAAAATCATATTATAAAGGAAGAAAGACCTCTAATGTAATCTTGGAAACTTTTTAACGGCTGAACCTTAAATTGTGCAAAATATCATATTACACATAGAATGAGGTAAAGATGTATGTGGACATATTTTAAAAGACCTTGAAGTTCGCTGTATTTTTTATAATTTCGTTGATGTTTTATGTTCCCAATGATAGTGGATTTGAGGTCAATCACATCCGTGATGTTCCATATCGGCAGTGATGGTAGACTTGCAGATATTGCTAAAACTACAGCTATTACAGATTATAAATTCAGTCCCTTCTGTATTTAGGCTACCAATATTCTTTCTTTGCTTTTTTTTTTTCAAATTTTAAATGAAACAATTTTGTTTCCTTAAACTGAAATGATTTGCATTTGAATGGGCACCATGGACTTAGAAGACAACATGAACCGCGATTAAAATTTTATATGCCAACTAAACGACCTGCGATTTTTAAAAAAAAAAAATTCTTTTTTGGGCGGGGATGGAGGGTCGCTGAATGGCAACTTTCTGTTTCTGTTCTGCTTACGGAAGGAGTGGAAAAGGCGTGGGAGTTGGGAGAAGAGGAGGGGGGGGGGGGGGGGTTACATCAGTATGAACAGAAATCTATGTCTAATGTCATGTTTCGAACAGATGGATAATCCAGAATGGCCAAAAACGTTTCTGATGAATCAACGCCGTTCCCTGCTGTCGCTTGGAAATTATTGAGAGAAAACTGATCCCTGGTCGAACATTTCACTCGCTAACTAAAATTTAAATTACTTAGCGAAACGAAATATATCACACCCACAGTTAGAAGCCATGTTCATACAGAAACACAAAAGCTTTCCATATTAAAAATGTGTGCTCAAACACGCCATAAGCATAAACCCGGTATGTTACAATAACCAAACATAACACACTTTTTAAAATGGAAATTCTATTGGTTCGCTGGTTTCTGCCAGCCAAATAACATTGTTTACGATATTTCTTACCTATTTAGAATACGTAGCCTATTAGATAAAAGGTAAAATCGTGTTTTTAGGACTATGGGTATCTTACTTTTGCGTTTTATAATTAGGGCCCTTATCCAGCTGTTAATCTTGCTTGTTGTTGGTTCAGCCAAATGCCCACCATAGCATTTACACACAGCCTGTTCAGAAAGAAATAATAGCATTATGTCTTGTCCCTATGAATATTACTTTTAATGATGGAAATAACAGAGGAGAATTACTGACCTTACTGAATCTTTATGTAACTTGTTGAAGTTGTTGTTGTTGTTGTTGTTGTTGTTGTTGTTGTTGCTGCTGCTGTTGTTATTGTGGTCACTGAGCTCTTGAATGTTGTCTGTGTTAATGTGTAGAATGCGGAGTGAGCGAAGGAAAGAAATAAAGTTATAGAGTCTGTATTCTGTAAACATTACAGTTTGTTTTTGGAGGACCCAAAACATCGTTCTGAACATTAAAAATTAGGTACCTTGTGTATGACAAAAGAAAGAAAAAGTGCTGAATCTTTACTCCCATCCCTCAGACAAGGAACAACAGCACCCTCCCTCCCATCCTACGCACCTTCAGGTCGGTACCAAATCTGCCTTTAAACCACGAGTCACAAGTAGTTTGTGAGTCAGGAATGTGCTCTGGCCCCCGTGAATAAAAAAAGTTTTATAACTCATAATTGACATAAACTCTCTTCCCCTCTTCAGCTTTGATTCGGTTATGCCCCTTGTCTTTCAACCCCTATGACACAGAAGTTTTGATAAAATCATCATTCCCCCCCCCCCCTTTCTTCTGCTCGTCTCTTGTTTGGATTTGATAACCCCTCTTGTATCTAAATCGCCCTATGACTAGATTATAGACACTGAACGTAAATTTCTGACCAAACCACCACTACTATTAAGCATGATTTTGTACTCATCTCCTGCTTGGATCCGTTTGTTCTCCTTGTCTCTAAATCCAGACTCACTTTCCCCTTTTCCCAGATTTAGTTTTGTATGGGTATGAGTGGGGGGGGGGGGGGGTGATAGTGATTCTGTAATCAACTATCATTCTTACCATAGCCTCAGGCCATGTCAGTGGCGTAGTGCCAAAACCATAGCAGTAGGAGCCGAAGAGAAACCATCCTTCTGGACAGTCAGCGTCCGCCACTGGAAGATAAGGGGGATATAAATGAGCTAAGTGGCTGAGAAGTGAGACAGAGAAAGAGAGAGAGAGGGCGGGGGGGGGGGAGGGAAGAGAAAACAAGTGACTTGTAGGAAGACGCAAAAATTAAGAATTAATTAAGAGCTAGACTCAGAGCTAACCTATTCACCCAACATTCACCGTGTAATGAAAACCCACTTTCTTCATTTGCCCAAATTGTCACTCCTAAGAAATTATTCCAATACCTTACAAATAATTTGTAACGTATTAAAATTAGTTATTAATGGCCAACGAGTTTATCCCCCGGCCCGCCCCATCCATATTTTTCCCCGGCAGCAAGCTATCCTGTTTTCGAATTTCCTACACGACATTGAAAGAAAGTTATTATCCAAACTTACTACTCCTTTCCTATCTGCCTGTATGACTGCCATCTATATTAATAAAAGTGAAACCTTACGACAATTGCAGCGCGCCTTTCGCTACTCCTCCGTTAATGCTGATTCGGTGGCCCTCAGATTTTATACAGCGCTTAGTATAGACTGTCGTCGTGTCCCCGGCACAGAAAATAAAAAAAATAATTAATAACTCGCAGAACGTTTGTATAAGTTTCTAGGTTGCGACACATTGGCGTTCGGTCTATTTTTCGGCAAATTAATGTAACTAAGATTGGTTCCGGTATAGACTGTATCACACCCACAAAACAACTTCCGGTTAGGACTGGTTTGAATGATGAGATTGAGTTCTAAGACTATCAACTATGAAACTTTGTATGTGTGTTCTCAATGTGCCTCGACTAGGAAAAAGAATGGGTCTGGAATTGGAAGATTGACGATGCAGGGCCAAAAGTACAGGTTTGTGTTTTCAATATGCCTAGGAAAATAGTATAATATTTCTTTTCCATTAACACAATATGACGTTATCACTTCCTGCGATGTGCAAACAAACTAACCCGTGCGCAAATCATAGCCATAATTTGACGGGTGTTGGCGGGACGTGCAGGACGTCAACGCGCAAAGGGAGAGCAGTAAAACGTATCTAAAAACAAACAAACAAAGAAAAATAAAATAAAGCTAAAGGAACAGGCAAAATGAAGCAGGTCCATAATAATCACCCAGAACTGAAACTAATAAATCGATTCATCCCGAGCAGGGCCGGGAACTCAGCTAGTATCGTATAATTTTAAACTTGTTACATACATTTATAATGTTGCTTTACTGAAACTACTTACCGTCCAAATAGTAGCAAGCTACTATCAGAATGAAAACCGTGGAGAGTTTAAGGTGAATCATATCGATTATGGCGTCAATCTCCTCTCAGGTCCTAATTTCTTTCTCTGGCTGGCACTCCTGATGACGAAAAGAAAGTTAAGGGTGATTAGTATGATTATCTTTAATATTTTTTATCATAGTCTTTAGATTAATTGTTATGAGATACTTTATATTTTCAATACTGTTCAAATAAAATTTATTCATAAAGAACATGAGACGTAACGCGGAATTCCTAACTTTTTTAATATAATCCTTTTCATAAAACCTTAATTTCAATCTAAAAGGATATTCAGCATATTATTGTAAAATTCACCCCAGAAAAGAATGTATAATTGAAAAAAAATATGGGTGACATTAAACAATACTTTTGCAGGTGAAGTGACCAACATTTAGTCGAAAGCTAATAATATATATATTATATATGTGTTTGTGTTTTTTTGTTGTTGTTTTTTTTGCTTTAGATGTATTTTAATAAATAAACCTGTACACAATATAAGCAAAGCAGAATGCATTAAGGTTGCTCAGAAATGAGTTTTTGTTATGTTTACATTCACATTCTGTTCAGTAATGAATTCAATAAGGTGTAAAATCTTACAAGGGTATGAAAATGTCAGTGAAGAAAACCTCCTCTGATTATGAGACAAGAATTCATTGTCGTTTACATTAGAGCTCGTCACACTTCTCCTGGTCACTGATCCCATAACCCGCCGGGGTCGTAGGGGCGCTGCAGTGATGAACGATAAACCGGCTGGCTCCATTTGTGGCGGTTGTGGGCGAGTGTCTGGGTTGCAGGAAAGCTCATCTTGGTCCATTCCGCAATGTTATCTGCCCATTTCTTCCTCGGTCTGCCTCGTCTTCTCTTCCCTTGCACTGTTCCTTGTAGCATGGTCTTAGAGAGCCCATCTGATTTTGTCACATGCCCATACCATCTGAACTTCCTTTTCTTGACTGTGGTCAGCAGGTCTTCATAGTGCCTTACTTGTTGGGTGATAGTTTGTCGGACTTCTTCGATGGTGATGTGGTCCGTGTATGAGATGTCAAGAAGTCTTCTGAGGCGTCTCATCTCCACTGCCTGGATCTTCCTTTGTAGCTCTGCATTCAGTGTCCGGGATTCGCATGCATACAGGAAGATGGAGATGACCATTGCATGCAGGAGCTTGACCTTGGACCTGAGAGAGTATGTTTCGGTCTCTTCAGATGGGCTTGACCTTCGGCATTACTGCCGTTTTTTGTGCAGCTCTTGCGAGGATTTCTGTCTTTGAACCTTCTTCACTAACAATGGCTCCAAGGTACTTGAAGTGGTCAACAGTCTCAAGTTCTTTTCCACTGACTGTGATTTTTTGTACTGATTGGCTGGGCACTGTTTGTCATGAGCTTTGTCTTCTCGGCGCTGATCGCCATGCCGTATCTGGAGGATGTTTCATCCAGGTGGTTCACCAGATTGGCTAGTTCCTGTTCGTTTCCTGCCAGTCCATCGATGTCGTCGGCGAACCTGAGATTGGTGATTGTCCGCCCTCCAATGCTGACTGTGCCAGTGTGTTCTTCTAAGGCATCAGTCATTATACGCTCTAAGAAGATGTTAAACAATGTCGCGACAAAAGACAGCCTTGACGGACTCCCACTGAGGTATGAAGCCATTCTCCTGCCGTGCCTTGTACAAGTACTGCGCTGGTGGTTTTCGCGTATAGTTCCTTGATGATCTGGATGAGCTTTTGTCCCATATTGTATTTCTTCATTGTGGCCCATAATGGGCCATGCCATACCAGGTCGAACGCCTTCTTGAAGTCAATGAAGACGTGGTATATGTCCCGTAGTTGCTGGCTGTACTTCTCACACAGAATTCGCAGGTTGAATATTTGTTCTGTGGTGCTTCTGTTTGGGCGAAAACCTGCCTGCTCTTCGGCGATGATCTCCTCCGCCTGTGGTTTCAGCCTGTTCAGGATGACTTTCACCATTACTTTACTGGCAGGACCTATGAGGCTGATCGTCTGATAGTTCTTGCATTGATGTAGGTTACCTTTCTTGGGGAGCATAATCAAGTTGTTGGCCACTCTGCGATCTGCCAGATTTTTTTGCAGATTCTTGTGAAGATGTCTATCACTGTTGTCCCCCCGTGTTTGATCAGCTCCCCTGGGATGTTGTCAGTGCCTGCAGCTTTCCCGTCTTTCATCGATTTTATTGCTGCATCAACTTCTTCGCGGAGGATAGGAAATTGTCCTCCTTCGACGAGTCCTGACTTGTGAGTACGTTGGGGCCCCCCTGTGTCTGGTGGTTGTAAGGCTCTGAACAGTACTCTGTCCATCTGTCAATGATAGCCTTCTCTTCTGTGAGGCAGTTCCCGTCTTTGTCATTGATTTTATTGACTATTGCCTGTTTTCGTTGTGTAAACTCGTTTACAACTTGGTGTGCTCTTCTACTATTGTTCTTGGTAAGGCTTTCTTCGATTTCTGTGCATTGTTTATCAATCCATTCTTCTTTTACCTTGTTCATGTCTTTCCTGATCTTTTTGTTGATTTCTCTGTTCCTGTGGTGTTCCTGACTTTTTTCAGGGCTCTTCGTTTGTCACACATATCCAGGATTTTGTCTGTGACCCATGGTTGTGTCTTCTGGCGGTGCTTGCCAAGTAATTCAGTTGCTGTTTCCGTCATCACTTCATTGAAACTGGTGGTCATTGTCTCTGCATCTTCATCGTCTGCAAGCAATGCAGCAAATTTTCTTCCGATTGTTGCTTGAAAGAACTCAACGATGGTAGGGTCCTTCAGTCTGCCCAGATTGAACTTCAGCCTGAATGTTCTTTGGCTTGTTGATGCTCTTCAAACGGACTTTGAAGTTCAGGAGCACCAGGTCGTGGTCACTGCCCACGTCTGCACCTGGGTATGTCCTCGTCTTGGCCCTGTTGATACCAGATCTGAACCGGTTCTACACTTCTCCTACATAATATTAATTCATCTCGAATGCCAAATTTACGTCATTGGTCCAGACAGTGGTCCTGGACAGTGGCACATTAATTAAATCTTTGTCTGGCAACCCAAGACCTGCAAAATGGTCAAGATACAAGCCAAATTTGCTTCAAATACTGAGTTATCAGTTTACAGAAATGAGCTTTTTCTTTGTCCCCGTTATAAACACCCTACCATCTTAGAATAGAAAGTCCTCGTGGACAAAAACTAATTCTTTCGTGTCTCAAGTCCAGTTCTTAACACATTGAAATAGGATGTATCATGTTGACGAACGACTTTAAATATATGCTTGAGATTTCCCGTCTGACGTTACAGATGAAACCTTCAAAATACGCCACCTCAGACCGAAAGGGAAGCGCAATAAAAGTTTGGTTGATATAGATGTAGAGATTTGCTGCGAAGGGCTTGTCAGAAAAATAAGCGAGATTTAGATTTACTTTTTTTATTTATTTAATTATGTATTTTTATTTATTTATTTATTTCTTTCATTCCTAAGGAATAGTCCTATCATTATCGCAATATAATAATGATATAGTCAGTGCAGGTGATTAACAGGCTGATTTAGTTCACAGTAATGTTCAATTGTGATAATTTATTTTATAGATGAGGCGCCCGGCATTAAGCGGGATACACCTCTGCTCCCGTCCGTCCCGCTTCCTCTTTCTGATTTAGATTTTGTTCCATAATAATATACAGTCTTGCTTCAGAACCCATGCAGGGCAAGCAATATGCACCAACTGGATTCGTGACAAGTACAATCTCACCGTGCGCTGAGCTATTCAAACGAGCACAAAATAGAGAGTATTATATAGTTACATTCTTGCAAATCTTTTTTTCAAGAATTGCCTGAAACTTGAACAGACAGAATGGGTTAGATACAAAAGCGATTGCGTTAAATTTATTGACACATGAGAAAATTAATTTTATAATTATTGAAACTGACATTTAGACTGTAGCTCTGAGCAAATAAAAAATTTCAAAGACAAAATTGCACCACAGTGAATTACTCCGCCAGTTTTTTTTTAAAATATATAATAGTAGATGAGGTACCCGACATTATCTGCGATAAGTATGACAATTTTGTTCCCAACCTTTTCTGTCCCTCTTCGTGGTCTAGTCAATTTCCTACAATAATCTACAGACTTGCTTCAGAGCTCATGAGCAGCAGGGCACTACGCACCAATTGAACGCTTCTCTGATGCAGTCGGTAGGTGCGGTGGGCTTGTCAAAGGGAGTTCAAAAAGAAATCCTTGCATTTTTCGTTTTTATAACTTTAAACAAAAAATGCCAGACACTTGAATGACCACAACAAGTTGATACGAAAGCGATAGGGTCAGATTTTTTGACACTTGCGAAAAATAATTTCATAATTTTTGAAGCGTTCTTTAGGGTAGTAGCGTTGAACCAAGAAAAAGAAAAAAGCGAAAACTGCATGACAATGAAATTTTCCCGACACAATTTTTCTTCTATAAGAAGATAATGGATCGATTACTAGCTGTTTGCATTTTTAACCAGACCGAAACCTAAACTCGTGTACAAAGGTAAGCAATAAGAAAATATCGTGAACTTACACGAACTTTGACAACACAGTTGATACTTGTTTCAGGTTTCAGCTGCTATATCAACGCCGTGACAGGGACAAGTTTCTAGGCCCAATTATTTCTGATTTCTCCTTCATTCTTATAGCAGAGGCCAACAACTGGCATTTCTTCATTGGTCGACATTATCCAATCAAATCGAAAGAAACTTAACATTTCTAAAAAAATAATGGGCGGGGCTTTGGTTAGTTTTTTTGCTTTTTTTATCAAATTTCCCTGATCCCCTCGTGATGCGGAAGCAACAACAGAAATAATTGTCTTTAAGTAGTTTAAGTCTCATGTGACGCATAAACACAAAAAGTTTAGGACACTCCCTCAACCGAAATTTCAATCCATACAAGAGTCAACTTATTTTTGGATGTCAGTTTCCAGCAGGACAGCAATCAGATCTTGGCAGACAAGTAATGTAAAATTTCAATAATTTCATTTATGCAACCCAAACACTTTATGGGACTAAAGTCGACGAACGCATGACAGGTGACAAGTGACGTGACTTCATCATCAAAATAATGCCAGGGCTGCTGGATCAAAATAAAAAAAATATCAGTTAAAAGCTAACAGTAAAATTATTCTTATCTTTTACTTATAGCAAAGTACGAGATGACCAATGTTACAAATCTGGTACTGGGTGGTAGTGCCCTCTAGCTGTTATGAAGAGGGTCTTCTCAATGATGGAATTATGACTGCATTTTAAATCGAGAGGTATTTACTATTTACTCTTTCGTACCATGCCACACACTAAGAACAATCTGAATAAGTTTCATAAACAGACCTGCAGGGCCACAAATTTAATTACATTAAATTTCCTAACAATTTTGTCTAGATCTATTACATACTAAAAGACAACATCAGCAGCATCAAATGAAAATTCAATAATATGTCACTAGAAGTCTTCTCTAGATTCCTATAAGGTTATGATCATTCTGACTCACTAACAATTTAAGTACTAGTTATATATCTCTCAGATATAGTCTGCCTACTATCTATCAAGCAATATACTAATGTCTCTGGCGACGATGTCCTCTCAGCTATTTGTGCCTACCGCTTATAATGGATCAAGCTCGTCAATATAAACTGACGTAGTTAAGTCTATTGGATCTACTCTAGGATGGGCTGGCAATCCCCAGCCTCATCCAGACAAATCAATCCCAATTCACAGATGTGTATGCCAAACATTCATACTAGTGGCAAGTCAATATAAATCTTTGTCTTGCATTCTTGGGTAGCACTCCTAGCATATGCGGCAATCCTGTCCTACTGGATAAATTATGTCCAGTTCCTCGTTCATTGTTGAATCATCAAAGGACAAACACTTACACTTGGTCCCTGGTATTAGAAAAACCAGGGAACAGTAGACAATAGCAGTGGGCATATCTCATTCAAGCATATGGCTTCATCTCAATGTCTATAGTGGACTAGACATGAATCAACAGTCTTATGATTCTTCAGGCAGAATCGTGCCGACGCCTGCACAGATTGGAATTTTCTGTATGGAGTAATGGACATAGGTATGGCTACACTTTTATACTGTGCAGCCACATGCAAACTACCGTCCAAATCCCTAGATTTGATTGGTGCATCCATGCGAGCTCATCTCGCAGTATTAATATATTCTACGTGGGAGTTGGTCACGGCCTTGTACTAAAAACAGACAAGGTCAAATTAAAATGTCAAAACAATTACTGAAATCTTTAAACCCTCGTGCTTTCTACATTTTATGTACGAATTTCTGAACGCGACTAAGCGTCTTAAACTATCTATCCTTATTCACCCCTTCTCTTCCCTTCTAAGTGTTCATCAAAATCACGGGGTCGAGAATTGCACTGTCACTCCTAACTTATCCATTTATTCTATCTCGCCCCACTTTCTTTCCATCTCTAAGAAAAAGTGTTTCAAAAACAAACTGTTCACGAGAACAGTTCAAGGACAAAATTACGCTGGTTATAATCAACGAGACCGTGAAAAATCAACTCCTTACAAGTCGTGACCCAGCACGGCATTTATATTACTTAAACCCTGACAACCAACGACTTTCCCATTTACCTCTCCCCCACCCATCCACCCCACTCTCTCTCTTTTTACCCCTTCTTCCCCCCACCCCCTTTTCCTTCCCCAAAGCAGCACGCTATCTTGTTTCGAATTGGCTACAGAACATTAACAGAAAGTTATTTGACCCAATTACTGCTATTGTTTCTTATCGGGAGGTATTTGTCACTCGGTTTTTGTTATTGTTTTTTTCACCAGAGTCACTCCTGAAATCTCACTCTTCTTATATTTCAAAAAGGGGCAGGCTAAAGGAACACAGGCACAAACCTTTCCTTGTTACCCATACAGTGACTATGCTGCTGATGCTATTTTGTAAGCCAGTACAACATTGAATAATTATCTTTGTTTTAACTCAGTGCACAGCCAGTTCATTAACAGGTGACAGTCTCTCACTCCTCCGCATTTATTGTCACTTTATTTTGTTTCGGGGCTACGCAGGTGCATTGAGATGCCGCCATTTCTGTCTCATTCTGGATGAAATCAAGGCCTTTTTTTAAAAATTAAATGTGGCCTAGCACCCTCAGACCGGGAAGCACGCGGGGCCCCGTTATTGCTCCTCACATTGTAACCCTCGTACTGCGCGAGGCCACTTTTGTGGTGTGGCAACTCCAGGCTTTCTATTTCTTTACTTGGTTGCTCCCACTGATCGTTTTCTTACGCCCATTCCGGTTGTTCATTTCATTTACTCTGTCACCCCTACTACATCTAACAAAATGGTAACGTCCGATGAAATTTGATAACCACTCGTTATACTCATGTAATAGTTCTGGCAGGTCAGAACTTTGAACTGGGGAAAATCAAAGGGAAACTTTTGACTTTAATGCCAGTTGTTCTATTCATAATGCTTAATGCTGCATAAGGGTATCTGTTGGTAGCTTTGTCATCCGGGAAACCTGGGACAAAATGATTGACTTTGTTGTTGGTTGGTTGTCTTATTTGATATGGTAATTAGAGAGATATTCTGTTGCGTTGAGGTACATGAATGTACTGTAGGAGCTGGAAATCAAACATCTTGCCAAAGTCATTGAGAATGTCGTGCTAAAAAAATAAACATAATGGAAGTGGAGCTTAAAAGCAGTGGAGGAGGGAGAAGGGAATGTCATGATGACACGCCATGCAGTTCATACAAGTTAAGTACCTGGCTTAACAAATAATTTATCTACATATTCTATTTCGTCGCTGTCCAGGAACAATGTTGTATGTCAAAATCGGAAAAAAAGAAAATTTGATACAATATAGATTTTTTTTTTCCCCTGCGGATCGAATGGGATACGTTTCAGATCGATTGGATTACAAGTTTGTAAGATTTAAGACTTAAATATTGTCATACTAAATTATGTTTTGGTAACAAAAAATCGTCCACAAAGAACAACGCAAGTCGACATTAGCTTAGAGGAAAAGGGAAAGGCAGTAAAGTTGCTTAATAATGATTCGGCTCCAGGGACGGATGGAATTACTTCTAACTTTTATAAAGTCTTTTGGCGCCTTTTAAAGAACCCCCTATATAATAGCTATAAAGAATCGATAGAGCAGCGGGAATTATCTGTTAGTCAGAGACGAGATATAATCACTGTGATACACAAAGGCAATAACAGCGGCCGAGAAGATCTTACCAATTGGCGCCCCATAAGATTAACAAACGTTGGCAACAAAATCTTCAAAAAAGTTTTGGCTTTGAGGTTACAAAAAGTAATAAAAAGTATTCTTCATGAGAACCAAACTGGATTTATTAAAGGGAGGACAATTACGTCACATATCAGATTCATAGATGGCGTCATAAATTATGCAAATGAAGAGGATGTAGGAGGCCTGGTTATATCGTTGGACTACCAAAAAGCCTTCGACTCAGTGAAGAAGGAAACAATATTATTAGCTCTGGACAGATTCTATTTTGGGCCAAAATTCATACATTATATAAAAGCGATATTAACAAACACGCAGAGCTCAGTTAAGAATGGAGGTTGGTTCTCCAAATGGTTTAATTTAGAGCGAGGCGTCCGGCAGGGATGTGTTAGTCCTCTGCTTTTTGTCTTAGTGGTAGAAATGCTTTCAATAAAACTCAGGAATAATGAAGAGGTAAGAGGAATTTTAAGTGAAGGAAATGTAATAGATAAGCTAAACGTCCTGCAGTATGCAGATGACATGACGCTACTCTTAAAAGATAAAACTGATCTATGTAAGGCACTGAAAGTAATTGAACAGTTTACAGGTATATCAGGGCTAACGCTTGACAGAAAGAAGTCAGTGGGAATGTGGGTGGGTAGAAGTAAACAAAGGGAGGAAAGAGGGGAAGGAATAGCTTGGGTGGAAAAGGGAGATAACATAAAAATACTAGGTATATATTTTAACGCTGCAATTGAAGCCTCTAAAATCCCACTAAATTGGATAGAAAAAAATAAACAGTATTAAAACGTTGATTAGTGGATGGTCTAAGAGAAATCTGTCACTGTATGGAAAGATTGTAGTGGCAAAAACTTTTTTACTATCAAAATTCAACTATATTATCCAAGCCCTGTCTATGCCACAGGAAACACTGGCGGAAGTGGATCGAATTCTGTTTAAGTTTCTATGGCAAAAAAAGTAATCAAATAAAAGAGCTTTTGAAAAAATCAAACAAAACACATTATGCAGAGAACCAAACAAGGGAGGTTTAGGAGTAATCAATATAAAGGATCAGCAAAACGTCTTTTTCATAAAGTGGTTTAAAGAAATATGTCTACAAAAATCATATCTCAAAATAGGAATAAAATTAGCCAGTCATTTCTGCAAAAAGCTGGTAAGCTTACCTTATTTAACCAAGCCAGATATTTAAATAAAGCGAGAGAAATAAAACAAGTAAGTACAATAAACTCTAGTTTTGGGCAGAATGTAATTAAAACATGGTTAGACTTAGAAAAAAGGGATATGGAAGAAGAAAACGATATTGCTCCAAATAGTTTAGGCCGGCAACCTCTATTTAACAACAGTAATATTAGATTTAGAAATAAGCCACTGTGGATAGAAAAATGGGTCAGAGAGGGAATTAAATATTTGTATCAGATGTTTAATGAAAACAACTGGAAAACCCTGGAAGACATTGCTGGGATAATTGGACATTATCCTGGTATCCATTTCGACTACTGGGCAGTTACAAATGCTGTTAAAAAAGAATGGAAGGAATTTTTTTTAAAAACCAGAACGGAAGACAGACCTCCTTTGCATAAAGAAGATGAGGTAGATGAAAATGTAAAAAATATTTTTAAACTAACGAATAAAGAAATTAGAAAGAAATTGATAAACAACAAACACGCTACGATCTGTAGCTCGGGTTTCTGGAAACGAAAATATAATGTTGACATATATCCTTATTTTGATAGCGCGTTTAGAGCTTGTAAAGAAACCAGATTGAGGCCCTTACATTTTAAAATTCTACACAATATTTACCCAACGAATATTCTCTTACTTAAACTGAAAATGAAGGAAAGTAATAAATGCGAGCACTGTAAGACGCCTGATTTTATAGAGCATTTCTTTTTCCATTGCAGCAAAGTGAAAGACTATTGGCCTTATGTGGCCCAGTATAATAATTCTGAATAAAACCGGTAAAAGAATTGAAATAAATGAGAAAATTGCACTTTTTGGAATATTACGTGGGGACTTAAACTATACTGTAAATCAAAATACTACTGATGATATTAACACTATACTACTAATTGCTAAAATGTGTATCGGTAAAGTAAAATATGGCAAATCAATTAATCTTAAATTTGCATTTGAGACAGAAATGCAGGTAAGAGAAAAATATCCTAAGGTATATCCGGATAAATAGTCAGAGTCTGAATGGATGGTTGAAAAGTATGGAGAATGTGAAAGTGAATTAAGAGTAAAATGAAAGCAAATAAACTTTTTTTTAAAAAAGGGGGGGGGGGGGGGGGGCAATGACGAAAAGATTAAAAATGCAAAAACTAATATATGACAATGTCTTCCAAAGTGCATGAAGTAAAGTAAAATTAGTATTCGGCCGTATACTGCTATTATTATTCTGTTATTGGCAGTATATTATTACCATCTAATAAAATAATTGATCATGACTTGCCGCATATGGCTGATAATAACCTATTTATTTCTTGATTCTTATTTTTATCTCTTTTCCTTTCTTCTTTCTTTTTATCTTTTCTACATTACTTGCCTTTGTATATGTTGAGATTTTTATCCATTATATATTTATGATTTAATTATAGCTGTTTCTCACGCACACCAGAATAATTTGTATGTGATGCATCCACTCAGTTTTTTTGTTTTCTTTTTCTATACCAGCTGTTGAAAATGAAATGTAAAAACCGTCAGCTGATAATGAAAAGACCAAACACGTTTCGAGAACAGCTGACAACACAGAATTCAGCAACTGACAATTCTGGGACATAAAAGACCTCAATTGGGTCCGAGCCTCAGAATAGTCTTTATAAACAGCTGTATATTTATTTACTTGACTATTGCAAGTCATATGCGTACTTTCATACTTATCTATCTATTCATTTAACTAGCCACTTCGAACTAGACTTCACAACGTATTTATTTGCGAACTCACTTATATGGATACCTTTTTAAAGTAGTTTTTTTTTTTTTTTTTAAATCTCCGTTATTATACAAATTAATACTAGTCCTATTTAGTGATATCCAAAAAAAAACAAAAAAACAACGCAAGTCGACATGCAACACCCAGTGCAGCACGACAGCTATAGTTGATGTTGACATACCATAATTTTCCCCGGACTCTTTGAAGCATTCTAAAAATAGCCCTAGTGTAGGCTACCGTGTCATACGACATCGTGACCCACTCTTTCACTACACAATAGGTTATTTGGCCTGTTTCCTGTCCCTTTTTATTTTCCTGCATCTGAATTTAACCCCCAAGCTGCGGAACCTAGCCCCCAAACTACAAAACCTAATCCCTAAGCAGCAGAATCTAATTCCCAAGCTGCAGGACCTAATCCCCAAGCTGCAGAATCTAATCCCCAAGCTGCAGGACCTAATCCCCAAGCTGCAGATTGTTACGAGTCTGGTCTGGGTGGTAGTGTCATGAATTATTGGTTTTACGACTGCATTTAAAAATCGAGAGGTATTTAGGAATTTCTTTTTCATACCATGCCACATACTAATAACAATCTGAATGGTTTTATCAACAGACCTGCAGGACCACAAATTTATTTACCTTAAATGCCCTAACAATTTTATCTAGATCTCTTATATACTAAAAAGACAACATCAGCAGCATCAAATGAAAATTCAATAATCTAGAAGTCTCCTCTAGATTCCTATAAGATTATATCATTCTGACTCACTAACAATTTAAGTATGAATTATCTATCTCTCAGATATAGTCTGCCTACTGTCTATCAAGCAACATACTAATGCCTCTGGCGACAATGTCATCTCAGCTATTTGTGCCTACCGCTTATAATGGATCAAACTCGTCAATACAAACTGACGTAGTTACGTTAGATCTACTCTAGGATGGGCTGGCAATCCCCAGCCTCATCCAGACAAATCACTCTCAATTTACAGATGTGTATGCCAAACATTCATACTAGATCTAGTTGCAAGTTAATATACATCTTTGTCTTGCATTCTTGGTTAGCACTTCTAGCAGATGCGGCAATCCTGTCCTACCGGAAAAATTGCTTTCAGCTTCTCGTTCATTGTTGAATCAACAGACAAACACTTACACTTGGTCCCTGATAAGGAATCAGGGAACAGTAGACAACAGCAGTGGGTATATATCACAATGGAGCATATGGCTTCATTTCATTGCCTATAATGGACATAGACATGAAAATAACAGTCTTCTGATTCTTCTGGCAGAATCACGCCGACGCCTGCACAGATGGAATTTTCTGCATGGAGTTGGTCACGGCCTTGTACCAGAAACAGACAAGGTCAAATTAAAATGTCAAAACCATTACTAAAATCTCTAAACCCTCGTGCTTTCTACGTTTTATGTACGAATTTATCAAAATCACGGGGTCGAGAATTGCACTGTCACTCCCAACTTATCCATTTATTCTATCTTGCCCCACTTTCTTTCCATCTCTAAGAAAAAGCGTTACAAAAACAAACTGTTCACGAGAACAGTTCAAGGACAATTTACGCTGGTTATAATCAACGAAACCGTGAAACAAACAAGTCTTTTCTCGAGTCGTGACCCGGCACGACACTTATAGTATTAACCTTGACATCCCCCACCCCAGTGGAAATTTTAAGAAAAATTTACACGATAGGATCCAAGAAATCCCAAAGTTATTGTGGTAGGGGCTTAAGTACTACTGTAGAACAACGAGCCTTAAGCTTGAGAAAAAAAAAATTTAACTAAGAACGTACATATTGGATGGACAAAAAGCATACAATTATTGATGCCTCGTTCTGTAGAATCTAGTCTATCGAAACATTCTTACTGCACACAATCACACTTCTCAGGAACATCTATAATAACAATGAGTATATCACTGTATACTGCTGAATTAAAGTATAACTACTATCAAACAATCAGGCCTTACTGAAGGAATAGGCTCATAATTATCTAGTCAACACACATAATTGCTGCTTATATATACATTCACACACAATATATTGTTAATTAAAATACTGTGGTATCCAATGGCAGCAGTAGCTCTGGTAGCTTGGTTTGCCATGTCTCCATCTCATTGACCCGCTGACAAGGGCGTCAGGTTTGTCAGAAGTTCAGGTCACAGTCCGGAATGACGCTGGTGGAAAGAGGATATTCACAAAAAAGGATTGTAAAACTGGTTCATAAAGTAATGAACAAGATAAATGTGAATCCATCCACCGTCTAGAATTGAGGGGGACAAGTACTATCCAACCCCAATACAAGACACAACACTCTTTAATAGGGAACTAAATTAGACGTGACAAAACATCAGCTTGGGAATTGTCACCGCCAGGGATAGCCCGGATAACAAACCGGTATTCCTGGAGTGCAAGACTCCACCTCGTTAATCGAGCATTTTTAGCCCTGTTAGCCTTCAAGAATAACAACGGACGATGGTCCGTTTCAATTATAAACTCGGACATGAGTAGATATCGCGAAAATGCGTTTACAGCAAAAATGATAGCGAGGCACTCTCGCTCGATAATTGCATAGCGGCATTCCCTATCTAGCAACTTGCGGCTGGCGTATAGACATGGCCGCAAGGTATCGTCTCGTTCCTGTAATAACACAGCTCCTAATCCCTTGTCCGACGCATCAGTGCGGACAATAAATATTTGGTTTATATCTGGCAGTATGAGAATGGGTGAAGTCGAAAACAATCGTTGAACGGTACGAAGTGTATCAGCACATTCGGTTGTCCAATTCAATTTATTAGGAAAATTCTTTCTTGTGAGGTCCGACAACGGAGCTGTAAGCGAAGAAAAATTTGGAATGAACTTCCTATAATAATTAAGAAAGCCCAATAAACTACGAACTTCTTTCTTAGTTCGAGGGGGTTGGAGCTTTAAGATGGTAGTTATCTTCTTGTCATCAGGGGTCTGAACGCCGTGGGCAATTGTATGGCCCAGAAAATTAATTTCATTATATCATAAAAATACCCTACTGGGTTTCGCCGTAAGGCCAGCTCGATGAAGAGCAATAAAAACTTGTCGTAGGGCTGCGAGGTGGCCCGACCAATTAGTTTCATAAATACAAATGTCGTCAAAATACGACAACACGGAATTCATATTCTGGAGCAATATTGTCATCATACGGGCGAAAGTGGCAGGGGCTGTAACTAATCCGAAAGGCATATAGCGCCACTGCATAAGACCCAACGGGGTCTGAAAAGCGGTATATTGCTTGCTATTCTCATCAAGCGGAATTTGCCAATAGCCTTTGGAAAGGTCAATTTTAGAAAAAATCGTTGCCCTCGCTAACTGCGCAAAAAGATTCTCCTGGTTGGGAATCGGTTCAGCGTCATATATCGTAACCTCATTAAGTTTACGATAGTCAATACAAAAACGCACTGTATCATCTTTTTTTTTCACTAAGACGATGGGTGAGTTATATGGGCTCGTCGATCGCTCTATCACTCCCAGGTGAAACATGTTACGTACCTCGGTTATTATAGTCTCCTGTGCGTGCAGCGGACGCGGGTATGGTTTAACAAAGACGGGTATATTCGTCTTTAATCTTATAACATGCTGTACCAAAGAAGTATTACCTGGTAGATCAGTAAAGACTGTAGGAAACTCGTTAAGCAAATCTCTTATATCTTGTTTTTGCGATTCAGACAGATCTGGATTTATATGTACATCCGACGTATTTTCAGAAGATTGAAGTGCGGGGATTGAATGCTCTATCTTAATAGGATCATCATCGTCAACTGGAACTAAGGCCGCATTGGCCTGAGCAACCACATTTCGGCGATTATTCTGTCGATTATCATCGTCGGACAGGTACTGCTTTAACATATTTATATGGAAGACTTTGTCCTGTCCCCGAAACTTGATAAGATAATTTACTCGAGAAAGTCTCTTTAGGACTTTAAAAGGTCCCTTCCATGTAAGAAGGAGTTTATTTTTCGTCTCCGGAAGGAGAACAAGAGTTTGGTCTCCGACGGCCAAGGTTCGCAATCGGCTACCTTGATCACGATATAGTTTATAAAGACTCGCATGCGCAGCGGAAGATTTTTGTGCGAGTTGACATGCGTTAAGAATTCGATGTCGTAAGTCTACAACGTATTGATATGCAGACCGCGTATCGTTGTCGTCGGTGTCTGATCCGGCGAATAAATCACGGAGTATGGCCATTGGACCACGCGGCTTGCGACCATACAATAATTCGAAGGGGGAAAAACCCGTCGATGCATTCGGTAGTTCTCGGTATGCAAAGAGAATAGCGGGGAGTTGTCGATCCCAATCACTCGGCTTGTCGGCCGAAACTCGCGCAAGCATAGCTTTCATGGTAGCATTCCAACGTTCACAGCAGCCATTAGACTGTGGGTGGTATGGAGATGTCAATCTTTGTTTAATCCCGACCAATTCCAAGACTTTCTTAAAAAGTTCAGAGGTAAACTGTGGACCTCTGTCCGATAAAATTTCAACCGGAAATCCAAGACGCGAAAAAACAGTAATAAGGGCTTCAGCCACATGATCGGCTGAAATGTCTTTTAGTGGAATGGCCTCTGGCCAACGGGTTGCGTAGTCAATGACAGAAAGTATAAAACGATGTCCTCTGTCTGACTTGTGTAGAGGACCAACTATATCTACGGCAACGCGCTCAAATGGTCTGGAGACCATAGGCATCTCCTGCAGAGGAGCCCGCGATGTTCTCCCTTTAGGAGTACGTCTCTGACATACGTCACATGTTGATACGAACCGGTTTACATCTGCGTAAATACTGGGCCAAAAAAATTGCGATAGTATTCGAGACTTAGTTCTGGCCTTTCCTTGGTGACCCGCCAAGGAAGTGTCATGCGCGAGACGAATAATGTCGCGACGAAAAGATCTTGGTACTACAAGCTGCATAACGGCCTCTCGCTTATTCCGAAAATTACGATATAATAAGTCATCTTTAATAAGAAACTTAGAGGTATCCGGCGCTGTAGGATCAACCTTAGTAAACAAATGTTTCAATGTGGGGTCTGACTGTTGCTCATCATGGAATGCACTAGACGTTATGTTCACTTCAATAGTAGGGTTACTCAATGCACTGTCTGCTCGTCGACTCGATTGTAGGCGTGTTGTCGCACAAGCAACATTCTCATCCTCAGTCCAAATTTCCAAGTTACCGATAGGAAACTTATTTACTTGAGGTACATTCCCTATGATTAAATCAGCCACCGGATTAGGCAGTACACATGCGGTAACAATACCTGTGAGAAAAGGTGTATCAATATAAACTTCTGCAAGACGGAATCGCTCTACAGATCCGCCAAAAGTAATACAAGTTACATCCTTATCCAAAAATTGTGTTGGACGGACTAGTGACTGCCGAACGCCGATATTCGTGCATCCGGAGTCACGTAGAACGGAAGCGCGAATCGCGTTCACGCGGCCCTGGTAAAATGTTAATTCCCCCAGTTCATGTAGGGCGGACATGACTGGAATAGCTTTTGATTGTCATGAAGATTCATTAGTATAACCAACATCTGTGTAGGGTGTAGATTGTACAGAGCAGGCATTTGCCGCTTCCATTTTCACGTTACAAAATTTTTGTATGTGGCCTACCCTATTACACCTAAAACACATAATACGATGAGGATCGTTTCCACGATAAGGCAGACTCTGCGGTCTATCATAATCATGATTATTATCAAAATGCACTCGTCGCGGCGGTCCCTGAGGCTGGTTATATTGTTGGCCTGGATAGTTGCCACGATAATATGGGCGAGGCTCGTAAAAAGAATAGCTCTGGTATCCTCGACGTGGGGATAAATTACTTCGATTCGGAAAATCCCTCTGTCTAAAAAAAGGCGGCTCTGATTGAGAGCGCGGATTTGGGGCCTGACGACGAGTCGGCCTTGAACGATCGTGTCCGGTTGGCGCTCCTTTGCCCACGTTGGCATAACACGGTGCTGTAGTTGAAGGTTTTGCCAAAGGACGATTTGGGTGGGCGGACGCATAACGTTCCGCGCACGATGTGATTTCTTCAGAGGATGTCGGTGCCCTCTCTTTAAGGTGGGCAACCAAATCGGAATGACATGCCGTATAGATTTGGTCTTTTAAGACCAAATCATAAAGTTGAAAATAATTTCCGGTAGTCACGTTCGCGAGTTCGATCCAGCGATCTAAGTAATGTTTCAGCCGATTCACATAAGTTGAGAAATTTTCAGATGGCTCAGGTTTACATGCGCGAAATCTCTGATGAAAGCCATCCTCGGTATGCTGGAATCGCTTAAGTAGTGCTGTTTTAAGCTTGTCATAGTCGTTGGCATCCTCTACTTTGAGGCTATGAAATACTTCTAGAGCCTTACCTGTTAGTAAATTAGACAGGCATGAACTGTACATCGCCTGCTGCCATCCGACGCATTTAGCGTGTAGCTCGAACCGATGCAAATATGCGTCGATCCGGTCGAGTTTTTCATTAAACGTCGGAAGCTTCGGTTTCGTAGCATATGTATTGCTGGCAGCAGTGGGGGCTATAAGCGATTCTCGCTCTAATTTTTTTATTGCGAGTTCATGCTCCCTTTTTTCCCTCTCTACAGCCTCTTTTTCTCTCTCTCTTGCTTCTTTTTCTCGTTCTCTTTCTCTTTCCTTTTCTCTCTCTCTTTCTTTTTCTCTTTCTCTTTCTCTTTCTTCTTTTTCTCTCTCTCTTTCTCTTTGTTCCTTTTCTCTCTCTCTTTCTTCTCTTTCTTTTTCTCTTGCTGCTAACCGATCCTCACGGTCTCGGTCATGCTGTAGGCCTATTTGTCTTTCGCACCACGAGGCGCGTTCTTCCTCTGGTATACCCAGGGCCTTGGCAGATTCAAGGTATTTGAGAAACTCGGCCATAATATGTATTAAAATCTGTTACTCGTATAGATTCGTATAGAATCAAAACACTGGCACGCTAGTGTGTGCACAATTAGTAAGTATTTACGTACTGTTACAGTATATCGCGGTATCAATGATATTATGTCTAACAGTTACTCTGTCTCAATATTAATCCAGTGTCCTATGTTACCACTGCTTCGCGAAAAGAACGTTCTATCTCTCTCTGTAAATTGCAGGCAGTGTTACTTTCACTGCCAAAATTTTATCTCTCTCTCTCTGAATATGAATACTAGTAAGGCAGTGCCGTCTATCCGTTGCTCCCACTGCAATAAAATATATATGTATCGCCTTCAATGCGACAAATCAGTGTCTTGAGTGATCACTCTCAAAATTTATGTCTCTCTCAACGCGACGAACCAGTGTCCTCTGTTATCACTGTCAAAAATGTATCGCTCTCTCAATGCGACAAATCAAAAATATATCTCTCTCCCAACGCGACAAATTTGAAATATCTCTCTCTTCTCAAAACGCGCACACGCAGTGTCTTCTGTTACCATTGCAAAATTATTCTCTCTATATTCGACGTGAAATTATCACGTGATCAAAAATTTATTATCTCTCTCTCTCTCATATATCAATACCAGATTACAATTCAACGTGGTTTTAGCACGTGAAACACCTCAGGCATATATTGTAAACATAGCAATGTTAGTATACTAGTTTAAAGTTTATAAGGAAAGAAAAAAAGAAATACACTAAACAGGACGCTAAACTCACAAGAAAGACGAACGATAACAGACCCTACAAGTCCTAACTTATATTACAGAAAGTTTAAGAAAAAGACAGGAGAGACATCTTCCTAAAGAAATGTGAGGAAGCAAGAGAAACGCCACAATCTATACGAATAATGAATCCCTAATAGAACTATTCACAGTGAAGCAAATCCCCCCGAGTTATCAATAGCCACCAAGGCACTCCAATATCCTTCGTAATGGCAAAGAAGATATGCTAGACTATGACCCCATCCAACCTCCCGCTCTTAAACTAAACATATAGTAAAGGAAAAAAAACCTGGAAAGACAGAGCGGAAAGTACCTCGCCCTCCTCAAGACTGACAAACAGATGGTTCACTTATCTTCTTTTTTGAGGAATTCAGATCGTAATGTCCTCAATCCATAGCTCGTTCCAAGCCCAAAAAAAATGTGTTTCTGTCTCAGGTAGATCTGTAAGGTGAATGGTGTCCCTCGCCGGTGTCGTCGGGTCAATGGGATGATGAGCTCACCATATGAAATTGAACCAAAATGTTATATTAATACAAATTGCCTATAACCTAAAAATAAAAAGGACCTGAAATCACAATATTATAACAGTACAATATTAAATAATGGAATAAAATGCAACAGGTTTTAGAATAATTTATGTAGATGGCATGGCGTTATTTAAGTTCTTTAGGGTGTCCCCTCCAGTGTTACGAGTCTGGTCTGGGTGGTAGTGTTATGAATTATTGGTTTTACGACTGCATTTAAAAATCGAGAGGTATTTAGGAATTTCTTTTTCATACCATGCCACATACTAATAACAATCTGAATGGTTTTATCAACAGACCTGCAGGGCCACAAATTTATTTACCTTAAATGCCCTAACAATTTTATCTAGATCTCTTATATTTTTGTATTTGTATTTGTATTTGTATAACTCTTTAATCCCATTTGGGAAATTTTGCCTTTGTGCCATTGCACCCCAGTTACAACTGGAGCAGGCACGTCGTCGCCACAGTGCAGCGCCGGTCGGCGTTTTTTTTTTTTTTTTTGGTGGTGGGGGGATGAGGGGGAGTGGGTGGTAGGGATGAATTTTATTTAATTTTGCCCGGGCAGCGGCCTGTTCGGCCTGCTCTTTACGATTTCCAACTGCCAAGGTATCTTTAACGTGCGCAACGTGCACACGGGCCCTCCGAATTTTTTCGTCCTTATCCGAGAAGACTAGGTACTCGATCCTACCCCTCAATAGGATCAGGGACATGAAAATATGAGAAAAATCCCAAACTTCCAACATGCCTGCACCGGCCGGGTTTAGAACCCGGGACCCTTGGCATGAGAGGCGAGCACCTTGCCTCTAGACCACCTTATATACTAAAAAGACAACATCAGCAGCATCAAATGAAAATTCAATAATCTAGAAGTCTCCTCTAGATTCCTATAAGATTATATCATTCTGACTCACTAACAATTTAAGTATGAATTATCTATCTCTCAGATATAGTCTGCCTACTGTCTATCAAGCAACATACTAATGCCTCTGGCGACAATGTCATCTCAGCTATTTGTGCCTACCGCTTATAATGGATCAAACTCGTCAATACAAACTGACGTAGTTACGTTAGATCTACTCTAGGATGGGCTGGCAATCCCCAGCCTCATCCAGACAAATCACTCTCAATTTACAGATGTGTATGCCAAACATTCATACTAGATCTAGTTGCAAGTTAATATACATCTTTGTCTTGCATTCTTGGTTAGCACTTCTAGCAGATGCGGCAATCCTGTCCTACCGGAAAAATTGCTTTCAGCTTCTCGTTCATTGTTGAATCAACAGACAAACACTTACACTTGGTCCCTGATAAGGAATCAGGGAACAGTAGACAACAGCAGTGGGTATATATCACAATGGAGCATATGGCTTCATTTCATTGCCTATAATGGACATAGACATGAAAATAACAGTCTTCTGATTCTTCTGGCAGAATCACGCCGACGCCTGCACAGATGGAATTTTCTGCATGGAGTTGGTCACGGCCTTGTACCAGAAACAGACGAGGTCAAATTAAAATGTCAAAACCATTACTAAAATCTCTAAACCCTCGTGCTTTCTACGTTTTATGTACGAATTTATCAAAATCACGGGGTCGAGAATTGCACTGTCACTCCCAACTTATCCATTTATTCTATCTTGCCCCACTTTCTTTCCATCTCTAAGAAAAAGCGTTACAAAAACAAACTGTTCACGAGAACAGTTCAAGGACAATTTACGCTGGTTATAATCAACGAAACCGTGAAACAAACAAGTCTTTTCTCGAGTCGTGACCCGGCATGACACTTATAGTTTTAACCTTGACACAGATCTCAATCCCCGAGGTGAAGAGCCTGATCCCCTTCCCCAAGACGCAAAATCCAAAAGTAGAAAAGGGAAACGAGGAAAAAGCCAAAAGGAGCACATGCAAAAGCTATTCAAGAACGGAATGGAATGTACAAGTTCCAGAGGAAAATTTGTGCCACAACTGAAAGTCGGGCATGCAATGATACATGTAAAAGACAATGCCATAAGAAAGTCAACGAAGAACAAAGGCAGGCTTGTATTAAAATTCAACTGATTTTTATTTCTTATTTTTTACTTTTCATTGCAATGGATGACAGCTAACAAGAGAATAACTAAGATCATTTAAAGTTTTTTAAACGGTCGATTTAAACATTGAGGTCTATTCAAGCAGGATTTTAATTGTTTGTTTATTGTTTATTAACTAATAAATTTGTTTGCAATATGTCTGATCTTTTTATTACCCTTCAGTTTTATTGTTGGGTTATCGTTTTATTCAAGTTTATTGGACATTAACAGGCATCAATAAAAACTGGTTTAGATTTATTAATCAATTGTTGAAAAAAAATCGATTAGGTACATAACACACTGTGCCATTAAATTTGTATAGCTCTATACTTGCTCTTCGTACTTTTCGTCCATGAAAACTATTGTATGTCGACTTACACTGTCTATCAAGAAGCGTTGCTCGATTGTATGTCGATGTATAATATTGTTCCAGGACGCAATAAAAAATCATATTGTTGTAAGCCTAATATCTCAAAACTGAAAGAAAATATTGTAAAAATAATGCGGCAGTCATATAATTATAGCATGATTATTTTGTTATAGCGTACTAAAGTGAACACGTATTCAAAATGACCCGATTAACCTGACCGCTGAGGTTAGCGGCAACATGCTTGCGAACGCCTGACTGGCCATAGACTATCCATACGCTGGTCATTATGTGGACGAGTTCACGTAGTGGGGGACGAGGGTTATAACCTGAGAGTACGTAGGTATAAAGAGGTTTCACTATCGGTAAATTTGCCCTCTCAGACATGGGAGTGTTAGCATGGATCGGAAAGTAGGTCGCTGCGGTAAACAATACTAGTTTGTGCAATTCCTCGGGGCTCAAGAACTTACAAACGGCTCCAGATATTTTCAATCAGCCCAAATAATTATATGAACAAACCAAAGTAAACAGAAAAGCACACTATCTTTGGTGAAGGCGGTTTCATTCAATTTTTGTTACCGCAGCGTCCTAGTTTCGCGATTTGATGGAAGTGAGATCTCTCTATAAATAATCATAATTGTTAAAACTTGTATGATAATATTAATGATAATATTCAAACAGTTCTCTACCTTTCTAAAGTGGTTCAACACTAAAGCGACATGCCGCTCCCACCAACGTGTTATGGAGTTCAAGTTGTAATAAATGTGGCCTTTTTCTTTTTCTTTTTTAACTTCGTTTTTTTCTGATTTTTTAAATTTACTGGCCCTGGAAAACCGCAAAATATCGATTGAAGACCTATCAGAGATTAACCATACAGAAACTGGTAGATGACATTCAGCCTGACGATCGTATATGCTGACTCTCATAGTTTATGCCTGTAGGAGGCTAATAAACAGATCCACTTGCTGCACACAAAAAATCTACACATATAATACCACAGATAAAGACAAAAAGAGAACAACCGTAGATCAGTTGAAAACTAAAACAAAACAGTAATGAAAATAAAATGTCATTGTTTATGATGAACTTGTCGTTTCTCTCTCTCTCTCTCTCTCACACTTTCTCTCTCTCTCTCTCTCTCCCTCTGTCTCTCTGTCTCTCTCTCTCTCTCTCTCACTTTCTCTCTCTATCTCTCTCTCTCTCTTTCGCTCTCTCTCTCTCTCTCCTTCTCTCTGTCTCTCTCTCTCTCTCTCTCTTTTTCTCCCCCCTCTCTCTCTCTGTGTTTATTTTTTTATTTCTTTTTACATTGTGCAAATTTTTGTCAGTTTGCCATTCTATTTTCTTCATTCATTATTGTTATTTCTTTTATCCATGTATTGTTGATATATGTATGTGGTGGTGAAAAAGATGATGACAGGAACAGTAAACAAAACACTCCTGTAGTTCATTAACGCTTTTGGAGAGAATATTTCCTTCTGATTTGCCTGTGGCCGTAGCTTTACTTCCAGGGACCATGGCTGTGGTTAGGATAGTACTGAAAAACCTAACTCTGAGTGGTTGTTATTTCTTAGTAAAACTTTGGTTGATGGAAAAATGCGCCCATCTGCTGCACCATGAGACTATTACAGTGAAACTGTTTCAATCCTAGCGAGGACACTGTCGCTTGAGTCCTTGAAAGTAAGGCTAGAAATTAGTTCAGGAAAAACCCTATAGGTAGAATGCACATGACGTCACAGAGTGCTTTTGTTTCGTTTTTCCGCCATCTTGTTTGGCCTGTGGATCAGCTAATTAGTGTAACTTAGAGATAATATGTCGAAGCTGTTTTGTTAATTAAAATGCCTGCTAGCTGCATTGCCGTTGATTGATACGCGCGACAGGAGTGGAAAGGATGGATAAAAGTTGGTCAGATTCCCCACCATTCGTGTAAACATTGGAAAGGAAGTGAAAGAATTGACCGAATGTCGTTCGTCTGTGGTACGGTAGACAAGCTACCACCAGCAGAAGTCGCATAGATCTAGATCTAGATCTAGACATTAAAAACTGTGAAATCGACCCATTCTGTTTGTGTCGAGCACTTCATCTCAGGTAGTCGTCAGTTTAAATTATTTATGAATAACGTGATGAAAGTAAGCCCGTCATTTCCGCCACAGAAGAGTTAGATCTAGATCTAAATCACATATATATTCAATGTGCATTGCTCTACGTTGTAGGCTGATTAGAGCTGTATGTTTAGAGGTCTAGCGAGTGCGGTTATCTTAATTTTTACCTCACAATAAAGTCACCGACTTATAAAAGTCTCAGTTATAATTAAAAACTTTCCAGTCGACTTGCTTTTAAGCAGTTCTAGATTCACACTATAGCCTACAAATGAATTGAAGATGATGCACTAGCAAAATACTGATTAAAATTCACCAGAGATAGCCAGAATGCAGTAGTATGGGGGAGTGAGTACTGAGTGATGAGGTATGAAATCACAGTTAGATCTAGATCTGATCACACATATGTTGAATTGCAGCAGTATGAGAGATAGAGAGTGAGCCTTGAATTATGAGATACTACATAATGATTAAAAATATCTGTAACACACAGGTATGAATAATAAAGTATGAAATCATAATTAAATCTAATCTCCTATCACAGAGCTGTTGACCAGCAGCAATATGACAGATTGAGCTATGAGCGATGAAAGATAAAATTATACTTGATCCAGCCAGCATCACACAGATATGAAAGGATGAGCATTGAGTCATGAGATATAAACTGTTGATCAGATCTAACCTGCATCACACCGGTGTGAGAGTGTGAGTCTTGAGTGACGATATGTCTAAGGATAACTAAATCTAGATCTATATTTACATCACACAGATATGGGAGTGTGAGCCTTGAGTGATGAGATATTTAATGATAATTAAATCTAGATCATGATCATCAAAAGATATGAGAGTGTGAGCCTTGAGTCATGAGATATGTAAATATAATTAAATCTAAATCTAAATTTATGTAGTACACTACATGTAAGTGTGAGCCTTGAGTGATGAGATATGTAGCCTAATGATAATTAAATCTAGATCTAGACTTCTATCACACAGATATGAGAATGTGAGCCTTGAGTCATGAGATTTATGTAATGATATTTAAGTCTGGATCTAGATTTACACCATACAGGTATGAGAGTGTGAGCCTTGGGTGAAGAAATATGCAATGATAATTAAATCTAGATCTAGATTTATATCACACAGATATGAGAGTATGACCCCTGAGTGATAAGATGTTTGATGATAATTAAATCTGGATCTACATTTATATATTGCATAACACTAGAGTGTGAGCCATGAGTGATGATTAAATCCAGATTTCTATTACACAGATATGAGAGTTTGAGCCTAGAGTGATGATATATATAGTCTAATGATAATATATTTAGATCCAGATTTCTATCACAAAGATATGAGAGTGTGAGCCTTGAGTAATGAGATATTTAATAATAATCAAATCTAGATCTAGATTTATATCACACAGATATGAGAGTGTAAGTCTTGAGTCATGAGATATTAAATATAATTAAATGTAAATTTACATTTATGTATTACATTATATGTGAGTGTTAGCCTTCTTTGGTGAGATATGTAGCCTAATGACAATTAAATCTAGATCTAGATTTCTATCGCACAGATATGAGAGTGTGAGCCTTGAGTGATGAGATATATATATAATGATGTTTAAATCTAGATCTAGATTTATACCATACAGGTATGAGATTGTGAGCCTTGAGTGATGAGATATTTAATGAAAATAAAATCTAATTCATGATTTAGATCACACAGATATGACAGTGTGAGCCTTGAGTCATGAGATATGTAAATATAATTAAATCTAAAGCTAAATTTATGTAATACATTACATGTGAGTGTGAGCCTTGAGTGATGAGATATGTAACCTAATGATAATTTAATCTAGATCTAGATTTCTATCACACAGATATGACAGTGTGAGCCTTGATTGATGAGATATGTAAATATAATTAAATCTAAATCTAAATTTATGTAGTACATTACATGTGAGTGTGAGCCTTGAGTGATGAGATATGTAACTTAATGATAATTAAATCTAGATCTAGATTTCTATCGCACAGATATGAGAGTGTGACCCCTGAGTGATGAGATATGTGATGATAATTAAACTGGATCTAGATTTATATATTGCATAACACGCGAGTTTGAGCCGTAAGTGATAATTAGATCCAGATTTATATTACAATAATATGAGAGTGTGAGCCTTGAGTGATGAGATATGTAATGATAATTAAATCTAGATCTAGATTTATATCACAGAGATATGAGATTATGAGCCTTAAGTGATGAAATATTTGTAGCCTAATGATAATTAAATCTAGATACAGATTTCTATCACAGAGATATGAGGGTATGAGCCTTAAGTGGTGAAATATTTAATGACAATCAAATCTAGATCTCGATTTATATCACACCGATATGAGAGTGTGAGGCTTGAGTGATGAGGTAGGTAACGATAATAAAATCTAGATCTAGATTTATATCACACATATATGAGAGTGTGAGACTTGAGTGATGAGAAATTTAATGATAATTAAATCTAGATCATGATCATCAAAAGATATGAGAGTGTGAGCCTTGAGTGATGAGATGTAATGATAATTAAATCTAGATCTAGATTTATATCACACATATATGAAAGTGTGAGCCTTGGTTGATGAGGTATTTAATAATAATTAAATCTAGATCTAGATTTAGATCACACAGATATGAGAGTGTGAGCCTTGAATCATGAGATTATGTAAATATAATTAAATGTAATTCAAAATTTATGTAGTACATTACATGTTAGTGTGAGCCTTGAGTGATGAGATATGTAACCTAATGATAATTAAATCTAGACCTAGATTTCTATCACACAAATATGAGAGTGTGAGCCTTGAATGATGAGATATATGTGATGGTATTCAAATCTAGATCTAGATTTATAACATACCTGTATCAGATTGTGAGCCTTGAGTGATGAGATGTTTATTGATATTAAATCTACGTTTAGATCACACAGATATGAGAGTGTGAGCTTTGAGTCATGAGATATGTATTATAATTAAATCTAAATCCAAATTTATGCAGTACATTACATGTTAGTGTGAGCCTTGAGTGATGAGATATGTAGCCTATTGGTGATTAAATCTAGATCTAGATTTCTATAACACAGATATGAGAGTGAGAGGCTTGAGTGATGAGATATATGTAATGATATTTAAATCTAGATCTAGATTTATACCGTACAGGTATGAGAGAGTGAGCCTTGAGTGATGAGATATTTAATGATAACAAAATCTAGATCATGATTTAGATCACACAGATATGAGAGTGTGACCGTTGAGTCATGAGATATGTAAATATAATTAAATCTAAATCTAAATTTATTTAGTACATTACATGTGAGTGTGAGCCTTGAGTGATGAGATATGTAACCTAATGATAATTTAATCTAGATCTAGATTTCTCTCTCACACATATGACAGTGTCAGCCTCGGGTCATGAGATATGTGAATATGATTAAATCTAAATCTAAATTTATGTAGTACATTACATGTGAGTGTGAGGCTTGAATGATGAGATATGTAACCTAGATTTGTAAATCTAAATTTAGATTTATATCACACAGATATGAGAGGGCGGCCCCTGAGTGATGAGATATGTGATAATAATTGAATCTGGATCTAGATTTATATATTGCATAACATGAGAGTGTGAGCCGTGAGTGATAACTAGATCCAGATTTCTAATACACAGATATGAGAGATGAGATATTTAATGACAATCAAATCTAGATCATACTTTAGATCACTCAGATATGATAGTGTGAGCCTTGAGTCATGAGATATGTAAATATAATTAAATCTAAATCTAAATTTATGTAGTACATTATATGTTAACGTGAGCCTTGAGTGATGAGATATATAACCTATTGATAATTAAATCTAGATCTAGATTTCCATAACACAGATATGAGAGTGTGAGGTTTGAATGATGAGATATATGTAATGATATTTAAATCTAGATCTAGATTTATACCGTACAGGTATGACAGTGTGAGCCTTGGTTGATGAGATATTTAATAATAAATAAATCTATAATCTAGATTTAGATCACATAGGTATGGAGTGTGAGCCTTGAGTCATGAGATTATGTAGATATAATTAAATGTAATTCTAAATTTATCCAATCTTAAAACATTTGTACACAAATTTTGTTGATGAATCATGCAGTGAAAATGTGCAAATGATGAACCAGGATGCGAGTTTTCTATTTTTGTTTGCAACTTGGTAGCAACACCATTGTGTCTGCCAACCATATTCGCAGCACTGTCAGTAGATAAACATTCAAGTTCACTCAAATCAAAGTCATAGTCATAGTCATGAAGAATCTGCTCGACTTTCTCAAAAATGTCCTGGCTTGTTTAGTGTCATGCATGGGGACTGTCACGAGCAGAATTCTGTGTTTGGGCAATAGAGCTCACTTTGTGTAGGAGTTCACGGGCCGAGATCCAGTGAGTAGTATTTGATGTGATCGGACCCTTAGGTTGAAAAGTGGTATTTTTGGGGTTAGTGGAGTCACGCCGTGAGGCGGTAGGTTGTACTGGGAATGCACGGAGATGTGAACTCATGGAGCACGCGTTTAGGGAAGGAAGCTCCACGGGGTTATTTCTGCTATAAAAGGGTTGATCCGCCATATTTTATTTAGAGACGGCTGTAGGCATTGCACAGTGAGGCGCTCTCGACTCATTCTCCTGAGTCTGAAGTAGGAGACGAAACATAGACAACAGCCGAAGACAAAAGAGCTAACGTAAAGAATTAGCTGTTCAACGCCTTGTCGTACCGGGCCAAGGGTACGAACTGCGTCATTTGGATTTGCGCTCGCTATACGGCGAGCGCAGAATGGTAAGGTCCAGCGATTAGCCAGTGAAGACAGGGCTACCCTGACAGAGAAGAAATCCACTGTCAGCCATAAGGACTAACTCCCCGAGTCCAGAGATCTCGTTCGACAGGAGTGATCGTTTAGACATCTAAGGAACCTTTACCCGAGTGCAATGTGGTGTAGCTATAGTGTGGTGATTAACAGAGTAGCAAGGAATGTGAGGAATTGTTAAATATCCATGTCGAGTAGTTCGACATAAGTACTAGTAAGGAATTGTGCTGTATAAGTTAGAAGGCCATAACGGCTACAGGTTCAGATGTATAACATATTTGCTTGAATTTATATGTGTGGTTGCGAGTTATAATTAGAAAAGTGCTAGTTAGTTAATTGGAATTATACCCTGGATGCCATATGATTACTATTATGTATTATGCAGTCAGAATTGTCATAATTATTGTAATAATAAGGCCCCTCACGCCTGGCTAAATATATAACTTGTGTTATTTGAGTATTTATGGTATGCCTGTGCGAGTGTGAGTTGGCCTCTTGAACAGTCGAAGGGCTATCTTTCCCATATCCCGATTCACCTTGCTCTTGACAGGGACCAGTTCAATCATTTTTTCAATAATATTAAATTCACTGTCACAGGCCCTGATAAAGACTGCAAACTGTGCTATTCCAGTGATGTCAACTGTCTCATCAATAGCAATAGAAAAAATGCTCAAACCTTGATGATATTGCTTTCAACTGTTGTTTCAAATTACCTGACATTTCATCAATCCGCTCAGCAACAGTGTTCCTGGTTAATGAGATGTCTTTGAATAAGTGTGCTGTCTCTGGACATACAATCTCAACTGTTTTTACAAGACATTGCTTTACGATATCTCCTTCACTGTAAGATTTCCCACTCATGGCGATCATTCATAGACGCGACATTCTCTTTCTGAATTTTCATAAAACAGGCCTGTTGCTGTGTCAAGTTAGCCTACAATTCATTGAGTTTTGAAACACGCATTGAACCTTCATGTTTATCGTAAGATCGATGATTTGTTTCATAATGTCTTTTCAAGTTGTACATTTTTGGCGTGGCGATGCTGTTGTTTTTTTTCAATTTATATTACGAAAATAAAATGTGCTCGCGCTGTGGAAACCTTTACGCGGGCCGCAACTTTGCTTTTAAAGGGTCGCATGTTTGACATGCCTGAAATGGATTGTTTGGCATGATGATTACACAAAAGCGGGGAAACCCTAGAATCGTGATTAACATCAAGTCTAAGGACTTATCGTCCTTGGTGCGATGGATTTGCATATTAATTATTAAAAGCAGAAGACCGTTGGCGAGGAGCGGGGGCCAACAAGACAGTCCAGTGGTTCTGAGCGTGGGTGACTTTAAAAAAGTCAACGTCATACTTTGGGTGTAAAGATGTCTTCTTGTGAAATGTATCTGTTGAGTTTGAGTATGGATTGTTTTTAGGCGGGGAGCAAGGGGCGATAAAAGAAAATTCGGAGCCTAAGGAGGCGACTGTCTGAAAAAGTGGAGAACTGCTGAGATAAATGATCCGAGAATAACAGATCTCAGGGTGAGGGATGACGAGGTAGACATAAAGAAAACCCACGGAAGTCATTGATGAACCCAGAAGACGGGATAGAGGACGACATATACACATAATATATTATAATGTATCTAGCAAAGTGGTATAAACGAACTGTTCTTTCATTGTATGACAGACTACGAATGTTTTGTTACTCTATTGTGTCTGTCACCACGAACATCCATGTGTGTGTCACTGCTATCAGCAGTTACATTACGGATATTTATGAAACCTCAGATATTTTTTTGCACAGGGCTGCATAGTTGTACTTCTGTTCCTTTCCACTTGCTTACTGATAGTATCGGGAATTGGTGCTGAGTTTGGGGGAAGCATGACGACACGAAAACTGTCGACAGCTAACCACTGACAAAAACCATTTGAAAGTTACCCATTTAAAAATAACTTTACCATTTACTCTTTTTCTTAGAAACCTAATTATTTAGACGGAAAAAGTCAAACACAAATCAAATTCAGAAGTGTTAACATTTTTATGAAGTCATTTGGATAGGGAGGGGAGGCGGCGGCATTTTATGTCAGAGAAGACCTTTTTGGTTATAATGCAGACATACAGGGGGGGGGGGGGAATTAACTGTGACATTATAAAAGGGCCAAGGACCATACTATTATGTTGGACAGACCATTTTGATGATGCCTCACCTGCCCTCTGCAACCTCACGTTTTTCAGCTCTGGCCCTTACAGTGTGAAAGGCCTGTTCTAGGCAATTACTGTTTAATTTGTGATACGTTTTCCATATCAAAAAAGCCTCCCATAAATCCAACCTCTCGTCCATTTCACGGGAGAAACTAACCTACGAAGTAGGAGGATGCTGCGACATTGCGAACTACAGTGTCGAGTTGTCCCAAGGACCGTTACAGTAACTGTGAAGGTTATCAGAGCTTTATAATAGGCCCATTGCCGCCACCAGAGGTGAGGTGTGACTCAGGGGCTGCCATCTCGCAATAGCTCCTTGGTGACATCCTTTGTCCATCCTTTTCTCTCTTTTGTCTTTTATCCCTCTTCTCTTTCGTCTTTCCTTTTACCGCCGAGAGGTTCAATTAATAGCAGCGATAGGACCTCTTTAGGTCTCCCAACAATGTGGGCATCTTGTTGACCGTGAGGTGCGACCTGTAATGGTTGAGAATGGGATTCTGGTGGTTGAGGTGGACCAGTCTGCGGATTGCCGTCCATTACACGCCACTTCGAAGCGACCTTCAAATAAGACGGCAAGGTGGAATGCCCCATGCCACTCAATCGGTTATTCACCGAAATTTTTGGAATTCAAGAGTGGGGCCAGTCCAGGCAGGATTAACACCTGTGAGAAGTATGTCTCTGGAGTAGCCTTGGCACAAGAAGCTCTGGCTATCTGAGCCCAGTGTGTCCCCTTGTTGGACTCGGTGGAGGGTGGGGAGCCCAGAGATGAAAAATTGCTCCAAATCTCATAGAAATTGACTAATCTTCCAAGTGCCTTCAGTTTTAATTCATAAAACGCATTGACAAAGTGACGTAAAGATCAAATTTGGTAGTTCTGACATTTTCTCCTCATGATAATCAAAACTCTCACATCTGTGAACCAACAAATTCATTTAATCGAAAATTTAATAGTTTTGAAGTTACAGATTATATAAACTAACTGGTGTAAACGTCGCCTCCCGGTGATAAACATTTTCCACAAAACGACGTTAAGCCTTTACGCCACACAGTCCTGGTAGTTGTGGGGCATTGAATTTTTTCACAGAGCGACGTAAACCATTGTAACGCCTCTTTGTCACAAGAATAAAATGTTACACAGATCGACTGGAGAGTGGCCATCAGTTTGTCTAGCCCAGCCTATCTGTCAATTAATAGGCGGATTAAATTCACCTTGCTTCTCACATCTTCAAAGGTTCCGACGGGCATTCCCGTTATGCGAACGGCCACACAGATTAGTGAATCAGAAATGCTGACGGACACAATCAATAAATTGACGATGGTGATCCCGTCATTGCGACTCTGTTTTCCTTTTCTAGTAAAGGTATGTCGGCAATGTCCTACCCAGCAATGCTGAGGACCCAGTTTGTTTCGGCAGCAGCCTATTATGTTCCCTGGATTGATAATGAAAATTATGTCTATCCTGCTGCCACCAATGCCCCCTCCCCACAACAAAGCTGAAGACACTGTTCATTTCGGTACCAGCAATGTTCCCTAGCATGGTGCTGAAGACCATTTTTATCATGCAGCCACCAGTGATCCACAGAATGCTATTGAGGATGTTTTCCAAAACGGAAACACACCCTTAGCCAAACAGCAGAGGACTGCCATATAGAAGGGACCTTTTATCTAATAGATTCCCTAAAACAGCCTGCACAATCTTCAAAATGGAGGAAGAAAATTTGAGGCGCAGATCAGGCAAAACCTTTAATTTTCCTATTAGTCTCGGACTATGCTTCACGTATCTAATCAAAGATGTAAGAGATGTGAAACAGTCTAACGGAACCTTATTTGAAGAGAGCCGAAGTCTTCTACATGTATAATAACAGGTTGTCATGTTACAACTGTACACTTTTTGAATCAGGAAAAGTTCAGGGAAACTCTTATTTTTAGCATAAAGGAACAACAAATCGGTGTGTGAGAGGTCTAGTGTAATAGCAAACCGTCTACACAAATTCATGCAACTTAGGGTCAGAGACGGACAAGAAGAAATATTACTATTCTCTGACCTTACCGTTTATAATAAAGCACTTTCTGAAGTCTGTAATGTTACTGAAAACTTTGAGAATCCACTTTTTGGAGACTCAACTTCTACAAAGTTCAGGCAACAATAATTATGTATAGTCTCATTGAAAGGTCTTTGGCCAGAATTAGCACAGTTCCTGTGGACCTTGCTGGCATCATCATACAGTTTGTATTGAATGAAGTCCAGACTGTTGACATCGCCGGGTAGATGGCAATGGCCATCATGTTAAAAAATTCTCATCTCTTCAAATTCCAGAAATACTTCCAAAACTAGCTTACACATCAACTCCCAAACTATGCAAAGTAAAACTCATTGATCTGATGTCATTGTGCAGCGAGTGCACCCCCGGGATCATTCATTCTGATCACCATTAGTTGTACATGTCCTATCGTTTGACTGCCATTTTGCTATATGAAATGAAGAGCTGACATGTTTTGTACTTCCTCCCTACTACATTTTCAAATGGCCCTTTCCATTAACTCAAGGGTACTCACACAGTATTTCGAGCATTCTTGTGTTATTCCGACGCATGTGATATATCACAATAAGGCTATTTCTTTTCCATAAATACTGTTCTTTCAATATTTGGGAACAGCTGTATTATTAGAGAATGTTATTTTAATTTCACCTGGATACAAGAAAATGAGTGAGAAACCCTTGACAATTCGCGTGCAAAGTTTCAAAGGACAGCTGTTTCTTTTCATTTCCAATATAATATTAATAATAATAATAACCATAATGATAACATTTTCTGGATCTTTTTCATAAAGTAGAACTTACACAGGGATGAAAAAAAAATTGATTTTCTATTGCAACGAAATCATACTAACTTGAAATTTCTCAACTTTTATTCAAACTTTTTTTTTTTTATTGTTGAAATAAGGCACTGTCATTAAAATAAAAAAAATTATAAAAAATATTCCGCAGTGCGTTTCTTTTCAAGCTTTCACATCTCTAACTATGACACCTGATAGGCCTCAACATCGACGTAAACCACTCAGACTTCGTGGCCGTTTTTTTACAAACGGAAGTAATGGTACGCCTGTTCTAGTTATTTATTCTTTTTTCCCAAATGTATCTCCGGGATATAAAATAGTTGAAAAACCTAAAAATCTTGTTTTTCTGCCGGTAGCTATGAAAACGATAAATAACTTAGAGGTTAAAATTACAGATCAAAATGATAAACCTTTAAATTTAAGAGGAGAAAGTGTTGTCATAAGATTTCATATTAGAGAAATTTTAAAACTACATCTAAAAATGGCTCTTTCCAAGCTTGATATTTTAAAAGCTGTTAGGGAATTAAAAATTCCTAATTTTAGAGGTGTGTTTTTAAGGACTGAATTACCTGAAAAACCGGGAAAAAGAATGTGGAATACTGAATTTAGGTGATGGAAAGAAAGGGGGAACTCATTGGGTCGTTTGGTATGCTAACAATAAAAAAATTTATTTTGACAGTTATGGAATTCGACCTCCTTTAGAAATAATCAAATATCTTAGAGAGAAAAAAGGAGATATTCAATATTCTACTAATCAAGTACAAGATCCGAACACAGTAATTTGTGGACATTTGTGTTTGTATGTTTTAAAAGAATTATCAGAAGGAAAACGTTTTCAAGAAATTATTAATAGTTGGTATTAGCAGAATTATCAGAAGGAAAACAAATCCCAGACTGGGAGATGTAATAGTTATGACAGGACGACAATCACGAACAAACAAGTTTAACACTTAACAAAACAGCCCATCAGACTCACACATTTATTAAACATAATTATACATATAATAGCGCAATTACATACATTATATTATTGAAATGACTGCCGTACAACGGCCTTATTCTCACACACACTCTCCCTCGGATCCACAATCCGGTAGTTACTCCTAAAGGCACTTCGGCCTCAGCCTCTCCCCTCAGGGTCTTAATAGCACATTAATAATTTACTGGCACCGCAGTCTCTCAATATCACCTTCCGATTGTCATACACCTTAGCATTCCCCTCGCACCTCAGCAGGGCAATAACACATTATTATTTCCATAGCCATCAACATGGCAACAACATAGTATCAGTTCACTAGCCTATCAACATGGCAACAATATAGTATCTCATTCACTCTCATATCTACGTCCCTGTCCGTGGCCTGACTGCCACGACTTTATGTGCCTCTACTGTCCTGCACTGACAGCCTCACTTCTGGCCTATGTGTGGCCTCCGGCCCTATGCTGGCCTATCCCCTGTGCTCATCGAGGTGGCTCTGCGGCCCGTCCCCGACACCAGTCATAACTGGAAAGACTCTCACTAGTCTTCTCGACTGCTTCCCTTTATGTCCGCCCGATGGGCTCTTATTCACAGGTCCGATCCGTAGGACCTTCTAACTTGCAGTGATAGTAATCCAGCGCTTTCGCCTCATTCAGACTTCCACACCACTCATACACGCACGCTTTTCCCACTTGTCTGCATGAGTTATTTTTACTCTTCCCCTTTCACGTCTTTTCCTATCCGTCTGTCGTGAGCTCTTCTTATTCTACACCCGCTCTGTAGCAATCCCCTTAATTGCACTCACTCCACTCGTGACATCATCCCCCACCCCAAAAAAATTAATGCAATTAATTTCAAATCGCATCAAGATGACTGTCAACGAGTGAGCGTGAGCAATACCTACACTAAAAAAAATGACCTAGCAGTTCCCCTAGTATATAAAATACCGAAATCAGGGGAAAATATGGGGATCAATATGGCCTGCAATATGCATATATGTGTCACATCATGAATAGCCAACTAAACACAATATCTAATACAGAATCAAAAACCACTCAACCTATCAACCATTCTTCATATCATATTTATAATGTCAATATTTTAAAGTCGACTCATTCACACAGATCCTGTCAATGTTCCTGTCCTCCGATGTATAAGCTCCTGAAATCTTCCCCTAGGCTCGACTAAGGTAGTCGGCGATATGATTGCTGGTTCCTGGAATTGGTTGAATAACGAAGGTATACGGCTGCAAAGCCAATGCCCATCTAGACAAGCGTGGGCTGGACGAACGATTCTTCGACAAAAATGTCAGTGGCTTGTGGTCTGTCTGGATACAAAATTCTCGTCCCATGAGATAACGTCCTAGTTTCTGGACGGACCAGACAATGGCAAGACACTCACGCTCTATCACAGAATACTTTCTTTCTCTCTGCAATAACTTCCTACTGACATAACATACAGGATGGAGACATTCGTTCTTCTCCTGTAGAAGACAAGCGCCGACACCAGAGTCCGACGCATCCGTTCTGAGGATAAAATTAGATCGAAAATCGGGTAATATCAAAATGGGTGACGATGATAATGCTGTCACCAAATTATCAAATGATGTCTGACATTCAGACGTCCACTGGACCTTATCGGGTTGTCCCTTCTTAGTAAGGTCAGTAAGAGAAGATGACAAGGAGGAAAAATTTGGAATGAACTTTCTGTAATAATTTAAAATTCCCACTAAGCTTCTGACTTGTTTCTTTGTTTTAGGGATTTGCAACCCTACTAACTTGTCAATTTTTGTTTCTTCAGGTCTCTGAACACCTCTACCCACAATATGTCCTAAGAATACTATCTCTGGACATGCCAAATCCATCTTTGCGGGTTTAGCAGTTAACCCAAAATGACGTAATCGTTGAAAAATTACTGTTAGTGTCTGAATATGATCCGACCATGTCGACGCATGGCATGCTATATCGTCAAAGAATGACACGACATTAGGTATGTCCTTCAATACCAGTATGAGAATACAGATACTCTGGTCTCTCATGAAACCTCTGCAGCATATCAACGTGGAAAACCTTTACTGATCCATCGATGTGGATAGCGTACTCTACCTTCGAAACAATTCGCTCAATAACATACGGACCTTTCCATGTCATAAATAACTTATTATGGTCCGTAGGTAACAACAATAGGACCTTGTCTCCTGGCTTAAAAATTCTCAGTTTGGAACCTCTATCTTTATAGTCTTTTGCTCTTTTCGAAGCGATACCAGAAGCTTCTTCTGCTATAGTGCGCGCTGAAGATAGTCTTTCTCTTAAATCAACAAGGTCTATCGAAACCTTTTTAAACGGTTCCGAAACCGTGGGGATCTTTTGAAGAGGAGCCTGGGCTGTACGACCCTTATGCGTCGTCTTTTGGCACGCACTGCACGTCTTACAATATAACCGCACATCTCTGTATACTGACGGCCAATAAAAATCTTTCAGAACTCTCTGCTTGGTTCTAGCACTACCCATATGACCCGCTAATGGAACATCATGGGCCAGACGCAATACTGTAGCAATCAACGACCGTGGCACGACGACCTGCTTTTGAACGGAAGCCACTGTGACGTACATACGGAACAGAATGCCCCCCTGGACAAAAAAAGAAGATGACCCGTTCTTGTATTTCCTCGTTTTCTCGGTTCGCGCCTCCCCAAAACATGGGTTTAATGATGGGTCCTCCCTTTGTAATCTCGCCAAGCGCTCTGGCGTGATATCTAGGTTGACCGCTGGCGTAGCCAAAGGTCTAATCTTATCCTTATCAGCTACCCGTCGACGTGTTTCGACCGCGGCGCAAAAGTCAATACCTTTTGATTGCGACCATGCTTGCACGTTCTCATCGGAAGGGGAAACTACCCGTGATACATTCCCAATGATGAGCTGGGCGCCTGGAAAACAACCAACGACTGCTTCGACTTCCCCGCTAAGGAAAGGTGTATCTATCATTATTCTTGCCATGGGTAATTTCTCAATGGCCCCCGAAAATTGGATGCACGGGACAGTCTCACCTGTAAGCTGTGAATCCCGAATGCAGTCTCTATGCACTCCCACAACGGTAGATCCCGTATCTCGTAAAACCGAGACCGGTTCGTCCCCAACAAACCCCGGATAAACCCTAAGACCACCTCCTGTATGACATGAATTTATAACGGGGATCTTTCTCCCACAAGGTAAAACACCGGAAGATAATAACTTCTCACAACTGGGACACTTAGAATACTGTCCGCCTCCGTTGTCCGATGTAACACACGCAGCCGCATGATGAAATTTATTTGGGGAACATGGACTGGAGCTACTGTCCACGTTCGCCGCTATCCTACCTGCAGGGCAGTTCACGCTGATGTGATCTGCTCTTCCGCAGTTCCAACACTTCGCGGCCCTACACTCGCGCGAAAAGTGACCCACGCGTCCGCAAGTCCAACACTCCGCTCCCTGTGCTGCTCTAGGCCTGGGTCCCCGTGACCCCTCGCGACCGGAACTAGAGTTCCTATGCCGTCGGTCATCGGCAAAGGTCACAACTCGCCCCCGGCCATTACCGCGACCTAGCCCTCCTGCTCGGTCAAACTTACCGGATCCATATGCCGGTGATTGGTGATAGCCCCTATGCTGCCCCTGGGCTTGCCCACTATAGGCACCACGCTGACGCGACCTGTCCCTAAGTCCTGCCGGCGACCCTTCAACAACGGCGACGTACCCAGCATCTTGGACGTATGCCCTGGCGACTGGTTTGGACGGATGCGCCGTACGGTATGCCTCCGCCAACTTAGACGCCTCCTGCACAGTCGCGGGTTCGTTCTCTTTCAGGAAAGCCACCAGATCTTTGTGGCACGACGCGTACAGCTGGTCACGGATCATTAAGTCTTTCAGTTTAGCAAAATCCGCGCCCACATGCGCCAGGTCTACCCAGTTCGCGAAATACTCCGTTAGTCTCGCGACGAAGGCAGCAAAGTCCTCCCTGGTGTCTGCACGTGCTCGCCTAAACTGCTCCCGGAAATATTCCTCGGTACGCGCAAATCGGCGAAGCAGCAAAGCCTTCAGCTTATCGTAATCTTGCACGTCTTCGCGCTGTAGCTCTTTAAAGTATGTTAACGCTCGCCCCTGCAATAGCGACGCCAGGTACGTGGCCCATAATTCCTTATTTTCCCCCCATTGCAATTGTGCGTTCAGCTCGAACCTGTAAAGGAAGGCGTCTATGTCGTCCTTCCGGTCGTCGAACGTAGGGAGCTTAATCCTAACACCACCTTTATTGTGTACCTGCCGCTCAACTGTTTCTGTTGGCGCATTCTTATTGATTTCCAATTCGGCGATTCTTATTCGCGCCTCTCTCTCCTGTTGCTTATCCCTAGCCTCTATCTCCCGCTCTTGGGCTTCTATCTCCCTTAACTTTAACTCCCTCTCCTGCTCCCGTTCCTTAGCCTCTCTTTCCTGTTGCTTAGCCTCTAACTCCTTTAACTTAAACTCTCTTTCCTCTTCTCTCTGTCGCTCTTGAGCCTCTTTTTCTCGCTCTCTATCCTTAGCACGCTCATCGCGCAGATCCGCCTGCTGTTCTTTAATCCAGCCGCGTAGCTCTTCTCCCTCCAGGCCAAGTTCCTTACCCAACTTCATTAGTTGTTGGAGTTCCGCCATTTCACAGATTTATGGTTATGGTATCTATTATAAGACGACCAACCTGTCGGTATGATCACTAACGATACGACCAGAGACCTGAGATCACACCAGATATAACAATACCCAGTTGTCTAAAATACAATTCAGAAATTTACCTTTACAGCACAACTAATTCTATATCTATAAAATGTATAGCACTATTAATTATAAAAGAAAATAGAAACGACAAGAATGAAGAAATACAGTAGAAGGACCACAAGTACGTCAAGGACAACGAACCAGACTAGGACAAAGCTTCTACAAAAAAAAACTATAATGGAAAAAAAAATGCAACCTACTACGCCGATTACACTACAAGGTACGAACAAGAACAGAGTCTGAAAAAAAAGAACGTATCTACAGAAAGGTAGAAGAGGGACAAGAGAAACGTCTTCCTAAAACAACGAGGAAGATAGAACGCTACAATCTAAACAAAAATTAAGGTCCCTAGAGAACTGGTTACTGTGATGAACGAAGTTCCAAAGTTTACCACACCTTTTTAAAAGGATAAACTAAGTTCAACACAGCAAACCCGCGCCACCGCCCGTATAATCAATTACAACGAAAACAGAAAAACAGCGGAAAAAGACAGAGGAAAAGACAGCCCTCAATCCAGGGTACAAAATTTTCACTTAACTTTCACCCTTGATTTCAATTTCTCCCCTTCCTCGGAGCTCTGGCCGCTTGACTCCTCAGGCTGGCACACACACTGTGCAGAAATTTAAGTACACATTAATACATATTCATCAAAATACATAAATCATATCATCATGAAATTTCCATTCATTCAACGAACAAAGACAGCACAAATTCCTACCACAAGATAAGTACTACGTGGACAAAGACTAAAGTAACAAATGCCCACTAACTACTAACTAAATATTACGAGCCCCCAGTGTCACAACGGACGAGCCCCCAGTGTCACAAATCCCAGACTGGGAGATGTAATAGTTATGACAGGACGACAATCACGAACAAACAAGTTTAACACTTAACAAAACAGCCCATCAGACTCACACATTTATTAAACATAATTGTACATATAATAGCGCAATTACATACATTATATTATTGAAATGACTGCCGTACAACGGCCTTATTCTCACACACACTCTCCCTCGGATCCACAATCCGGTAGTTACTCCTAAAGGCACTTCGGCCTCAGCCTCTCCCCTCAGGGTCTTAATAGCACATTAGTAATTTACTGGCACCGCAGTCTCTCAATATCACCTTCCGATTGTCATACACCTTAGCATTCCCCTCGCACCTCAGCAGGGCAATAACACATTATTATTTCCATAGCCATCAACATGGCAACAACATAGTATCAGTTCACTAGCCTATCAACATGGCAACAATATAGTATCTCATTCACTCTCATATCTACGTCCCTGTCCGTGGCCTGACTGCCACGACTTTATGTGCCTCTACTGTCCTGCACTGACAGCCTCACTTCTGGCCTATGTGTGGCCTCCGGCCCTATGCTGGCCTATCCCCTGTGCTCATCGAGGTGGCTCTGCGGCCCGTCCCCGACACCAGTCATAACTGGAAAGACTCTCACTAGTCTTCTCGACTGCTTCCCTTTATGTCCGCCCGATGGGCTCTTATTCACAGGTCCGATCCGTAGGACCTTCTAACTTGCAGTCATAGTAATCCAGCGCTTTCGCCTCATTCAGACTTCCACACCACTCATACACGCACGCTTTTCCCACTTGTCTGCATGAGTTATTTTTACTCTTCCCCTTTCACGTCTTTTCCTATCCGTCTGTCGTGAGCTCTTCTTATTCTACACCCGCTCTGTAGCAATCCCCTTAATTGCACTCACTCCACTCGTGACAATGGAAAGAAAGGGGGAACTCATTGGGTCGTTTGGTATGCTAACAATAAAAAAATTTATTTTGACAGTTATGGAATTCGACCTCCTTTAGAAATAATCAAATATCTTAGAGAGAAAAAAGGAGATATTCAATATTCTACTAATCAAGTACAAGATCTGAACACAGTAATTTGTGGACATTTGTGTTTGTATGTTTTAAAAGAATTATCAGAAGGAAAACGTTTTCAAGAAATTATTAATAGTTGGTATTAGCAAAAAAAAAATTCTATTAAAAAAGTTTTTCGGGAAATAACTCAAAAGATTTTCGAATAATTGTAAAAAAACAAAAAGATGATTACATAATCCGAAAGATGCCTAATGAATTGAAAGCAGAAAAAAAGATGGTGATGTTAGTTTTAAAAATATTCTCATTGACAAAGAATTTATGAATCATCGGATAAGATATACACAATTACCTATAACTTTAGATGAAATAATTTATTTGTAAATATGGATTACAAGAAAATTACTCCGCTTAATAACCATGCAGTTAACTTAGAAAATTTAGAAAATGTAGATAGTTTTTTATCCAGAGGAGAACTAAACAATTTAGATTGTTTTCAATTAAAGAAGACCGGAATATATAAAAGAGCTGAATTTACCGAAAAACCTGAATGGGACATCGATATTAAACCAATTAATGGTGAAAAAGAGACAATGATAGAAAATGATGGTTTGATAAATGTCCGAGTCATCTGGTAGACGTATAAATGTTAAAAGAATCAACGGTAAAAACTACTTTGTTTCTGAAAAGAATATAAGTTATGGCGAATTTCATTTAGAATCAGATACAGAAAGCGAACTTTTATTAAATCCACCCGAAGGATCCACTTTTATTATTGATGGTATAACAATTGAAAAAACTAATTATTTTTTCACTGTTATATCTCATCACAAATTAAAGATTGAAAAAGAAAATAAGGAATTTAGAAGAATCTTACAATTTGAAAAAAATTATTCGCAAATTACCATTGAACCTGAAAATGTTTTATGTCATGAAGATATTCAATATAGCGGTTATGATAGTGGTTATAGTATAGGTCCTAGTCCTAGCGAGTATGAGCATGTATATGGTAGGTCTCTTTCTAAAAACATTAAGTCTTTGTTTATTCATAAATATTATCACTTTAGTAGAATACGATATATCATTGCACCCGTAACAGATGCCCAAATTAGGTATTATTAATATGGAAGACATTTTGACGATTAAAGAAGAATTTAAAGTAGATGAAAGTATTGAAAAATATGAATACCATGAATACACTCCTATTACCGGTGCAAATTTAAACAGCGGAGGAGAAATTCGAATAACTATTGAATTGCAGGATATTTTTACTCATCCAAGTGAGAGCTATATAATAGTTGAAGGTAGACTTACGAAAACAGATGGAACATTATATACTGCTGATGATCAGATAACTGTATGTAATAATGGCATAATGTATTTGTTTAATTTTATAAAATATCAGTTATCAGGACAAGAAATTGAAAATTTAAATCACCCAGGACGAGCAACAACAATGTTAGGATTACTCCGTTTTGGTAGGAAAAAATAGGAAGATCGACAAACTGATGAGACAGAAGGAAACCCTAGGAGAGCAGCCACCAATCATCTGCATGGTATTTTGGTAACCATAGTATCCGTACCGTATTCTCATTGGTTTCAAGACTAGTACAAACATCTCCATCACCATCATAATTATCACATCATCACATTCATGCTACCACCACTACTTCATAATTATCACCACTGCCATCAAGCCAAAAACCACTACTACTACATCGTCAAAACTGCTAATCTACCCTTACACGTGTAGAGCAACACCGGCGCCATAACACAACTACTACAACCACATCATTACCACCACTCCACAACACCACCATCAGACTACGACCACATCAATTCTGCCACACCATGGTCATCAAGAACGAGAATACGAAGAAATGTAAAACATGAAGCCACCATTGGGGTCAAACATGAAGGCAGAGAACGACAACCACAGTGACAATATCGACAACATCAACGATACTCTGAACAAACTTTTCTGGTCAAAATTAACAGCAATATTTATATTTTATTTACATTCACAATTTTAAATTATCATTATGAAATTTAGACATCTTAAGAAAAAAAAATTTAAAAGACGAGGAAAACGCATTAAACAATGGGCTCACTTCACTGGATATCACTGAATTCTTGGTTCTCCGCATTTTTTGTTTGTTTGTTTGTTTGTTTGTTGTTGTTGTTTTCTACATTTTACTCAAAATGCCTTCAGAGCTTTGCATGAGGTCTAAATTTCAGAGTTCGGGACTAAAATAAAACCCATATAAGGACTTCTACACGGTGCTCCTCATATGGTGACATTTCAGATTTAACCAAGCTTTGGTTTAGTAACATGGATCATGGAATAACATAGTTAAATGATGAAAATAAACCATTTCTCTTATAGTAAAATGTGTTGAGTCCTTCGAGATGATAAGAAAACGTTGAGCTTCAATTCCCTGACAGCCGGATGCGTCTCCTTAATGCCTGCAACAGAAGAAGACAAAAATGTTAGTGAAGATACCTGGGGCAAGGCGGGAGCCAGGTGGTAGGGTGAAAGGAATGAGTCCGTGGACATAAAAATTACATAAAACAAGAAATGAAAAGGTAAAAAAAATGGTTTCAAATTGAGTGATGCAAGTGTTCCTCGCAACTGTTGCTGAAACTGACGTCATAAGAGCACCGTTGAACTCATTCATAATTATTTTCATTACACTTCTGATTATTGACACCTCAGAGATTCTCTACCGTTCAGATAGACCAGGAAATATTCATTTCAGAGATGGAACTCTCTTTACGGAAGAGACCCTGGTAGGCAAATTGAATGTATTCAGTCACGTGTAACCAAACAAAGTAAAAAGAAGTTCTGACCAAAAATATCTCTTCCAAAAACCTTTACGATGTTTTGTTTTCTTTATTTCTGTAGCACCATTGTTACAAAATCATAATATATGTGTATTAATACATAATACGTAATATTCATCATTATACTAAGCACACTTTTAACACAATATATTATAGGCTCCACCCATTTTCAGTATCTGCGCACCAGCTATGCTCACGCTATTTTTTTAGGCTGGAAGAAGACACTGTCCTCGTCGTCGCTAATTCTATTGTCATTGGATAAGCCAAGACGAGTTAGGGGTGAAACAGATCAAGGCTAGTGTAGGCGCCAGATCGGTGGCTACCCGCCCATACATGTTGCACCACATTGGCACATTGGGCACAACCTATGGCCGGCTATGATTGTCTTTTAAATAAGGATCTTCAACACACAAAATAGGCACTCCCCACACCGCGACCTAGCGGGATACAGCGGGCAGTGCATATTGTGCTAGGATGAAGGAAATTTTAGAAATCAAAGAGCGACTAGGAACCGTTCGGACGCCTAGACTAGCCTTGGTCTCTTTCATCCCTTAGACGGTTCCCTGCGTGAGAGTCAGGGGCTTGATCGAGTGAACTAGTCATTGGGGCACTACAGAATATCAAACAGGAACTCAGTTGCTGGGTAAGATCCCTGTATTTTATACATTGTATTGCCATACTTTCCCATTTTTTAAATTTCATTTCAGACCCTTTTTTCCATTTAAATCTGAATAGCTTGATCTGACTAAGGAATTAATATCCAAACATGTAGCCAAATTCTTCCATTTTTCAATTCTTTTGTATTTTGTTGTTGTTGTTGTTATTCTTGTTGTTGTTTTTGTTGTTGTTGTTGTTGTTGTTGTTATAGTGGGGCTTTGCTAAAGGTAACTTTTTTTCATATAAACGTTTTTTCCCACATTTTAAGTCTTCCTTCTACCCCAGAGGACTTAAAAAACAAGAAACAAACAGGAAAAAAAAAGGTTAATTTGTAGAACTTTAATATTGTGCACGTGTGGTTGTTACCTTTTCTGGCAAACAAAGTAATTCCTGTTGTAACAAGGAGCATCGTTCCAATTGTACTTCCAACGTTTGCCCATTTCCAAACAATCTTCCCCTGCAATGAAAAATATGAACATGAATATTCATGCGCAATACACAACAGAATCTCTTCATTAATGTGAAGATTAGGATCAACAGGCCAGTGAAATGCAGTTTACATGCTGTTTTGTTCCGTTTTCTCTGTGCACAGCTGATTTACCTTTACAAAACATCAAATAAACAATTACAGGCGTGTTTATTCTGTTCTTATTTACTCCGTTCACGTAAGTTTAAATGTAAAAAAACCGTTTCATGAAAGCCAAACAGTAATTTTCTCAATTTCATAAATATCAAAGATAGATGCATCCTGCTTCTGTTGGCTGCCGTTGATAATATTCCTAATCCAAGCCTGTTTCAGCAAGAAGATAAGCTGTCGTTTTTTCAATTTGAGGTTACCTTAAGAAATGGGCGGTGACAAATAATAAAATAACTTAAACGAAATGGCTCTTTTCGACCCTTTTTTTTTGCAACCTGCAGTTCAACCACCGCAGTCATTATCATGTTCTGGGTTTCTTCAATGTAACTAAGCGCATTCAACAATAATTTCTTCCCGAGACCGAAACATTGGAGCTATGCCATGTGCAGGCTTGAGGTGACCGGTTATAGTCTGCCAGGTTTAACAGCTATGGAGTAAACATTAATTTGTATTTGACGGAGGCCTGCGTTAGGTACAACCCCCATCTTTCCCCAATAAAAAAAATACAGCAAAATCCAAAACAGATAAAAATGGAATTGATTTACTAGCGTTCCAATGTCAAATCTTTCGTCTGGTCAAATTTTAGCAAAATGCAAACTTGAGATGGAGGGAGGGGCATAATTTAACCGTACGCCATGCCCTGTTACGACCCCACAGAGTTTCTCTGTGCGTGTATAGATTATTGTTATTTCTGTGTATGGTCCCCAAGTTTTTTGCGCTAAGGCTACGTATTTTAGAGCCTTTTATGACTCCAGAGCTAGAGAGCTCCTCCCGCAAAACTCGTAACAACAGCCTTAATCAATTTTTCTTTCAGATTTTCTCTTTGTTTTCCTCCTGTGTTTTATCTGAAAGGGTAATGGGCAGGATAAGGGATTCGATAAGATTTAGGGTTCAGGATAAGGACTAGGTTAGGGATAGGTGCGCATAGGGACCCTAGCCCTTCGTAAACGTAACAACAATCGTGTGTATATGGGGAGATTCGGGGATAAATTGATAATTATGAAGCATTATTGACCTGTAAACTTTGTCACAACCTTCGAAAGTGCAAAATTTGATGAAAATTTCAACTGCAGTCTTCACATGTCTGAGCTCAAGTGACAATTTATGGGGGGGGGGGGGGGGGGGGGGACTCTAAGCTTTTTGATTAGCGTACCGGTTTTCACAAATTACATTCAGGGCTACACAATGTAGAGCAGAGCCACACTTTCCAAATCTGCTCGGAAAATTCTTTCTCTTTTTTTGTTGTTTCTGTAAATGTTCACTGGCCTCAACTTACTTCCTTTTTTATTATCCGGCTGATTCTTGTTGAAAGATCTCCACCCCATATATGACGGATTGTTGACCCACTTCCATTGTTTCTCCCTGAAGATATCATTGCCTCCGATCCAAACAGACTTTTTGACTGAAATATAAAGTAATAAGAATAATAATAATAAAGATAATAATATAGTAACATAATAAGAAGAAGAAGAATCATATTATAAAGGAAGAAAGACCTCAATGTAATCTTGGAAGCTTTTTAACCGCTGAGCCTTGAAATTGTGCAAAATATCGTATTACACATAGAATGAGGTAAAGATGTACGTGGGCATATTTTAAAAGATCTTGAAGTTCGCTGTATTTTTAATATTTTCGTTGATGTTTTATCTTCGCAATGATAGTTGTCTTGACGTCAATCACATCTACTATCACAGTAGACTTGCAGACATTTCTAACATTACAGCGGCTACAGGTTATAAATTCAGCCTCTGCTGTATTTAGGGGGCCAATTTTCTTTCATTGCTTTTTATTTTTTTTTTTTCAAGTTTTAAATGAAACATTTTTTTCCCCTTAAACTAAAATGATTTGCATTTTAATCGGCACCATGGAGTTAGAAGTCAGCATGAACCACGGTTAAACTTATGGGTTTTTTTTTGGGGGGGGGGGGAGGGAGGTGGTCGATGAATGGCAACTTTCCGTTTCTGTTCTGCTCACTAAAGGAGTGGGAAAAGGCGAGGGGAGGGGGGGGGCGGATTGGGAGAAAGGGGAGGGGTACATCAGTATGAGTGAGATCTATGTCAAAAGTCATGTTTTGAATAGATGGATAATCCAGAATGGCCAAAAAGGTTTCAGATGAATCAACGCCGTTCCCTTCTGTCGCTTGGAAATTATTGGGAGAAAACTGATCCCCATGGTCAAACATTGCACTCGCTAACTGAAATTTAAATTACTTAGCGAAACGAAATACATCACACCCACAGTTTGAAGCCATGTTCATACAGAAACATATAAAACCTTCCATATTTATGCTCAAACACGCCATAAGTATAAACCCGGTATGTTACAATAACCAAACATAACACAATTTAAAATGGAAATTCTATTGGTTTGCTGGTTTCTGCCAGCCAAATAACATTGTTTACAATATTTCTTACCTATTTAGAATAGTTATTAGATATTCTAAAAGGTAAAATCGTGTTTTTAGGACTATGGGTATCTTACTTCTGCGTCTTATAAGTTGAGCCCTTATCCAGATGTGAATCTTGCTTGATCTTGGTTCAGCCAAATACCCACCATAACCTCTACAGACAGCCTGATCAGAAGGAAATGATAGGATTATGTCTTGTCCGTACGAATATTATTTTTAATGACGGAAATAACAGAGGAGAGTCATTGACCTTGCTGAATTTTTATGTAACTTCGTTGAAGTTGTTGTTGTTCTTGTTATTGTGGTCACTGAGCTCTTGAATGTTTTCTGTAATTATTAATGTGTAGAATATGGAGTGAGGGAAGGAAAAAAACAAAGGTATAGAGTCTGCATTCTGTAAGCATTTCAGGGTCTTTTTTGTGGGACCAAAAACATCGTTCTGAACATTAAAAATTAGGTACCTTGTGTATGACAAAAGAAAGAAAAAGTGCTGAATCTTTACTCTCAGCCCTCAGACAAGGAACAACAACACTCTCCCTCCCATCCTAGGCACCTTCAGGTCGGTACCAAATCTGCCTTTAAACTTCACAAGTCAACAGTCGTTTGTGAGTCAGGAATGTGCTCTGGATCCCGTGAATACGAAAAAGTTCTATAACTCGTAATTGACATAAACTCTCTTCTCCATTTCAGCTTTAATTCGGTTATGCCCCTTGCCTTTCAACCCCAATGATGCGGAAGTTTTGCCAAAATCATCATATTTTCCTTTGCTGTATTTTGCTCTTCTCTTGTCCTGATCTGATTACCCTTCTTGTGTCTAAATCGCCCTGTGACTAGATTATAGACACTGAACGTGAATTTCTGACCAAACCACCATTACTGTTAAGCATCATTTTGTACTCATCTCCTGCTTCGATCCGTTTGTTCTCCTTGTCTCTAAATCTTTTGTGAGTGTGTGTGTGTGTGGGGGGGGGGTGGGGTGTGAGGCGTGGAGGTGAGTGTAACGACAGTGATTCTGTAATCATTCTTACCATGGCTTCAGGCCAAGTCAGTGACGTAGTGCCAAAACCATAGCAGTAGGAGCCGCCGCGAACCCATCCATATGGACAGACAGCATCCGCCACTGGAAGATAAGGGTGATATAAATGAGCTAAGTGGCTGAGAAGAGAGAGAGAGAGGAAGAGAAAGAGAGAGAGAGAAAGAGAGAGAGGGGAGAGTTAGACAGAGAAAAACAAAGTGAAAGAGAGAGACAGACAGAGACAGAGAGAGAGAGAGAGAGAGAGAGAGAGAAAGCAGAGGAGGTTAAGGAAGGAAGCAAGAGAAAGTGGTTTGTAGGAAGACTAAAAAATTAAAGTACTGATTAAGAGCTAGACTTAGGGCTAACCTATTCACCCAACATTCACTGTGTAATGAAAACCCAATTTGTCCATTTGCCCAAAATTGTCACTCCTAAGAAAATATTCCAATACCTTACAAATAATTTGTAACGTATTAATTATTAATTATTAATGGCCAACGAGTTTATCCCCAGGCCCGCCCCTTCCATATTTTTCCCCCGGTAACATGCAAGTTATTCTGTTTTCCAATTTCCTACACGACATTGAAAGAAAGTTATTATCCAAACTTACTACTCCTTTCCTATCTGCCTGTACATGACTGCCATAAATATGCTATAATTTTTACCATAGTTACATACATTTATAGTATTGCTTCACTTAAACTACTTACCGTCCAAATAGTAGCAAGCTACTATCAGAATGAAAACTGTGGAGAGTTTAAGGTGACTCATATCGACTATGGCGTCAGTCTCCTCTCAGGTCCTAATTTCTTTCTCTGGTTGGCACTTCTGAGGAAGAAAAGAAAGTAATCGTTGATTAGTATGATTATTTTAAATATTCTTTTTTATAGTCTTTAGATTAATTATTTTGAGATACTTTATATTTTCAATACTGTTCAAATAATATTTATTCATAAAGAACACGAGAAGTAAAGCGGAATTCATAACTTTTTGAATATAATCCTTTTCATAAAACCTTAAACTTTCAATCGAAAAGGATATTCAGCATAATTATTATTATATTCCCCTCAGAAAAGAATGTATTATTGAAAAAAAAAAATATGGGTGACATTAAACAATACTTTTGTTGGTGAAATGACCAACATTTAGTAGAAAGCTAATAAAATATATATTTTGCTTTTTTTGCTTTAGATGAGTTTTGATAAATAAAACTATGCACAATATAAGCAAAGCAGAATGCATTAAGGTTGTTCAGAAATGAGTTATTGTTACGTTTACATTCACATTCTGTTCAGTAATGAATTCAATAAGGTGTAAATTCTTACAAGAGTATGAAAATGTCAGTGAAGAAAGGCTCCTCTGATTATGAAAGATGTGCAATGGGCTGAGACAAGAATTCATTGTCGTTTACATTGGAGTTTGTCACACTTATCCCGCATAATATGCATTCATCTCGAATGCCAAATTTACGTCGTTGGTCCAGTGGTACGTTAATTAAATCTTTGTCTGGCAACCGAAGACCTGAGAATTATTGGGAGAATTTCTGAATTTGAAAAGCAATGATAGGGATAAGTCTTTATACACGTATTTATCAGTGATTTATTTTTCATTAATATCCAGTGACATTCAGTAACCGAACCGTGCATCTAGCAAACATTCTGTAGCCGCCTCGTGGTTCTAACATACATTCATTAGCTGCCTCATGTATCTACCAGTCATTCTGTTGTCGCTTCGCACTTCTAAAAGACACTTGGTAGCCGACTCGTACTCGCTAACAGGCATTCAGTAGTCGACTCATATTCTGTAGCAGCCACACTAATTGCCTCATAATTATTCTCTAGCAGACATTCAGTGGCCGACGAATATGACGCTAACATTCTTGTGTATCGGGCAGACATTCTGTCACCGATCTGTGTATATCTGACTGGCAGTTAGGACCAATAGAAAGTCATGGTGGACAAAAACTAACATTTCCTGTCTCAAGTCCAGTTGTTAATACAAAGAAATAGGAGATATCATGTTGACGAACGACTTTAAATATGCTAGAGATTTACCGTCCAACGTTACAGATGAAATCTTCAAAATACGCCAATTCAGACCAAAAGGAAACCGCATTAAAAGTTTGGTTTATATAGATGTAGAGATTTGCTGCGAAAGGCTGGTCAGAAAAATAAGCGAGATTTATTTTTTTTTTTTTTTTTTTTTTAATTTATTTATGTATTTTCAATTCTAACGAATAATCCTATCATTATCACAAGATAATTATATAATAATTGTCTGTGCAGGTGATTAAAAGGCTGATTTAGTTCGCAGTAATGTTCAGTTGTGATAAGGTATTAATATTATAGATGTGGCGCCCGGCATCAACTGGGATAAGCCTCTGCTCCCACCCGCCCAGATCCCTCTTTCTGATTTAGATTTTGTTCCATAATAATCCACAGTCTTGCTTCAGAACCCATGCAGGGCAAACATTATGCACCAACTGGACTCGTGCCAAGTACAATCTCCCCATGCGACGAGCTTATCAAACCACCACAAAAACAGAGTATTAATATATTTTACATTCTTGCAAATCTTTTTTCTTTTTTTCAAAAATTGCCTGAAACTTGAACAGACAGAATGGGTTCGATACAAAAGCGATTGCGTTAAATTAATTGACACATGAGAAAATTAATTTTATAATTATTGAAACTGACATTTAGTCTGTACCTCTGAGATTTAAAAAAAAAAAAAGCAAAAAAAAAAAAAAGCCAAAATTGCACCACAGTGAATTACCCACCCAGTTTTTTTTTTTCTTTAATATATAATAGTAGATGAGGTACCCGACATTATCCGCGATAAGTATGACAATTTTGTTCCCAACCTTCTCTGTCCCTCTTTGTGATCTAGTCAATTTCCTACAATAATCTACAGACTTGCTTCAGAGCTCATGCGCGGCAGGGCACTGCGCACCAAGTTGAACGCTTGTTAATTAATATAGTCTCCTCGTGCGGTTGGCTTGTCAAAGGGAGCACAAAAAGAAATCCTTGCATTTTTCATTTTTATAACTTTAAACAAAAAATGCCTGACACTTGAATGACCACAACAAGTTGATGCGAAAGCGATAGGGTCAGATTAGTTGACACTTGCGAATAATAATTTCATAATTTTTGAAGCGTTCCTTAGGGTTGTAGCGTTGAAGCAACAACAAAAAAAAAGGCGAAAACTGCATGACAATGAAATCCTCTCGAGACTATTTTTTTTTCTATAATAGATCGATTAGAAGCTGTTTGCATTTTTAACCAGATTGAAAACTTAAATTCGTGTGCAAACGAAGCAAGAAGAAAATATCGTGAACTTACACGAACTTTGACAACAAAGTTGATACTTGTTTCAGGTTTCAGCTGCACTATCAACGCTGTGACAGGGACAAGTTTCTAGGCACAAATTTCTGATTTCTCCTTCATTCTTATAGTAGAAGCCAAAAACTAGCATTTCTTCATTGGTCGACATTATCCAATCAAATCGAAAGAAACTTAACATTTCCCAAAAATAGTGGCCTTGTTTTGGTTAGTTTTGTGACCAAACTTCCTTGATCCCCTCGTGATGTGGAAGCAACAAGAGAAATAATTGTTTTTAAGTCTCATGTGACGCATAAACACAAAAAGTTTAGGACACTCCCTCAACAGAAATTTCAATCCATACAAGAGTCAACTTATTTTTGAATGTCAGTTTCCAGCAGGACAGCAATCAGAGCTTGGCAGTTCAAGTAATGTAACATTCAATAATTTCATTTAAGCAACGCAACCACGGTATTAAAGTCGATGAACGCATGACTGGTGACAAGTGACACGACTTCTTTGTCGTAAAAGAAAGAGATAATGATATAAAGAAAGAGATTAAAATTAACCGGATTCGATTTTTTTATTTTTTATTTTACACGAACAGGATGTTTCAGTAAATGCAACAGGATCAAATGACTTAACACCTTCTGTAATACTTATCTACGAGTAACACGGCACTCTTCCATGTGATTCATCTGGCCTACAAAGAGTGGATTTATTTCATACATCACATTCCCGCACGGGCGGCGGCTGGGGGAGGGGGGGTTGGGGATTCAGGCAAGTGCACTTATTTAGATTCAGATTTGTGACATGGATGGCTGGATTTCACCCATGGGTGCCTGAAGAGGTTTTTTTTTAAAAAGGCACAGAAGGGCAAAATCTATTGAGAGCTTTTGCCTAAGTATTCTTGAATCAGTTTAACATACCAGTACATCCACCCACTGCCTTAATTAGTTCTTTATCCTGTTATCTGATTGGTTTAAATTGGGATTTTTTTAATCATGGTTTGGGGTTAGAGGAATCGGGAGGGGGCTGGGGTATCATTATATTATATAGAGGTGAAGAGAGCAATGTAATCCCTAGTATCCTATTTAAAGCCGCAATAGCCTTGAAAGGTGATAGTGTAGTTATTTTTAACCTTCCATTATGAAATTGCATGTCCCCCCCCCCCCTCAATGTCAGCATTGCGACACTTTTTTATTCTTGCTTACCCCTAAATCTGGCACTCAACATTAAATTTAATTTTCTTGAATTCTCTTTTGTAGGCCCAGTCTTCATTAATTCTAAGTTCATGCCCAACCGTTTGCCAGATTGCATTGCTCTAACTTGTTGAAATGTATCCAAGCCACCAGTGGCCAGAGGATAGTAAATCTTTAATGTTAAATAGAGAACCTTCAAATATTGAACTGCATAAAAACCGTGTTTGGGGACTATATTTAGATCTAAGTGAATGTTGTCACCTGTGAACGTCATTGTGAGTGTGTGTTTTCCTCTTCAATAAATATTTTTGGTTATTATGTAAGAGAAGGAAACACGGGGAAGAAGGGAGGTAATTTTGTTTCATAAATTTCACATTTTGGTAGTTAATAATATTAATATTTCACGAAATGAATGAACGACATTCGCCCCAAAGAACGCTCGAGACGAATGAACAAACTGCACAGAACGCAAGTGTATCAAAGACGACCAAGAGTTACAGAAGCGGACCAACTCCAGTAATGGAAGTAAATGTGACAGTGCTTTCTTGCTGCTTAAAACAAAAAAACCCGATATCTTTACCATGAAACCAAAGAAGCGGGCACGGCTGGAAGAATCTGAAGTAAAATAATAATATTAATAATGATAAAAATAGTAATAATGATAATAACAATAATGATTTAAATGGTAATATTAATAATAGTAATAATAACAATAGTAATAATAATAATAATAATAATAATAGTAATAATAGTTCGTCCATCAGGTATGATGATGACCTTAACAACACCAGAGGAATAAAGAACAGAAATTGTTGAGAATTTCAACACATGGACAATAAAGAGAACTAAAGGAAACAGAGGACAGAACGGAAAGACTGTTCTTTCATGACTTATGGCTTCTCATGTGACTGATAAGTCCTATTTTTGCCCTGCAGACCCTTCCGCATAAATGACAAGAGTGCTCCGTTGGTTCAGTACCACTGGGCCTTTTCTTGCGCCGTTCTCTTTTTTTGATAGCCTGCTGGACTCTGTCAGCTTCCCATGCTTTGCTGCCTCTGGTAAGGGCCGCCCTCCAATTTGCACGATCAAGCGAGAGCTTTTCCCACTCACTCACATCAATGGCAAAGGCCTTCAGTGATTGCTTGAGAGTGTCTTTGTAACGTCTCTTTGGGGCCCCAACATTCCTAGTTCCATTGGAGAGCTCAGAGAAGAAGATTTGCTTAGGGAGTCTGGAGTCGGGCATTCTGACAACATGTCCTGCCCAACGTAGCTGAATTTTTTTCAGGTGGCAGAAGATGCTCAATTCCTTGGCACGATTGAGGACCTCAGTGTCTGGAATTTTATCCTGCCATTTGATCCTTAGGATCTTTCTAAGGCAGGCCAGATGAAAGTGATTTAGCTTTCTGGCATGCGATTGGTACACTGTCCAGGTTTCAGCCCCATAGAGTAGGGTGGGAAGGACCACAGCATTGTACACTTTCAGCTTAGTGTCTGTGCGAATGCCGGCAACATCCCATACTCTCTTTCGAAGCCTGCCAAATGCAGAGCTGGCTTTGCTGATTCTTGAGAGAATTTCAGTATCAACACGAGCCGCGGAAGACAGTGTACTGCCAAGATAGGTGAAGTTCTCCGACACCTTCAGAAGACTGTCATGGACTTTGATATTTGGGGTCACAGAATACTTGTCGTCTGGAGTAGGCTGATGGAGCACTTCCGTCTTCTTTGTGCTTATTGTGAGGCCAAAGTTGTCACAGGCACTAGAGAACTTATCAACACAGTTTTGCATGCTATCCTCATCGTGTGCCAGAAGTGCACAATCATCAGCAAATAGTAGGTCACAGACTTGAGTACTTTTGGTTTTGGTTTTTGCCTGAAGTCTCCTGAGGTTGAATAGACTGCCATCAGTTCGGTACTTGATGCTTACCCCTTGAGGAGGAGAGCTAAAGGCTTCTTGTAGCATTGCAGAGAACATGATGCTGAACAGAGTTGGGGCTAAGACACAACCCTGTTTTACCCCATTTGTGACAGCAAAGGGCTCTGAAACACTGCCGTTGCTTTTGACTGCAGCTTGCATGCCATCATGAAACTGGCGCACTATTGTGATGAATTCGGGTGGACACCCAAACTTCGCCAAGATTTTCCAGAGGCCTTCACGACACACTGTGTCAAATGCTTTTGTGAGGTCAACAAATGTGATATACAGCGCTCTATTTTGTTCCATGCATTTTTCCTGAATCTGTCTGGCAGCAAAAATCATATCCGCCGTTCCCCTCTCTTTACGAAAGCCACATTGGCTCTCGGGAAGCAAGTCATTTGACGAGAGGTGATCAAGAAGGCGATTCAGAAGCATTCTTGCCAATATTTTGCCAGCAATTGAAAGTAGAGAGATTCCCCGATGGTTGTCACAGACTTGGCTGTCCCCTTTGTTTTTGTACAGATGGATGATTGAAGCATCTTTGAAGTCCTGTGGCAGCTTCCCTGCTTTCAACATATGATTGAACAACTCGGTCAACCTTTCAATAAGCTTTTCTCCACCGAAGGCATACACCTCAGCAGGAATTGAATCCACGCCTGGTGATTTGTTAAAGGACATCTGATTTGTGGCAGTCCGGGTCTTATTTGCTGTGAATGGCTTGGCAAGAGCTGCATTAATAGGAGTCTGAGGGAGGCGGTCAATGGACTCAGTATTTATATTTGATGGCCGATTTAGCACACCTCCGAAATGTTCTGCCCAACGCTGAATTATGGCATTCAATTCAACAATGCGTGTTGCAACAATAGTAATAATAATAACAATAATAATGATAATAACAATTATAATAGTAATAATAGTAGAAATAATGATGATGATGATGATGATATATTACAAGGAAGTAACACCCACAGTTTAATCATGAAAGGCTTTTTAACCATTGAGCCCTGAATTCAATAAAATACCGTATGACACATAGAAGGACCTAAAAGTGTGCGAGGGCAAATTTTAAAAGGTTTTCCCTGTATTTTTAGTATTTTCGTTGATTTTGACCAACATTTGATTTGAACAAAGAAAAGTGCGTCGACATTTTGAGGCGGAAAAAAAAAAGACGCATTATTTTGTTCGAGTAGAATTAAAATTAGGACAGGAAATTTCGTTCTGAGCCTCAGTTTACACAATGGTGGTCGAATCGCAATTTTAAAAATTACATCCGTGTATTCGCCGAGTCAGCGGAGCAACCAGTAATAATAATAATAATAATAATAATAATGATTGTCATCATATTATAAAGAAAGTAAAGCCTCCAACGCAATCACAAAGGGCTTTTTAACCGCTGATCCCTAAATTCTCCAACTTATCAGATTACACACATAGAAGGAGGTAAAGGCGTGCGTGCTTATATTTCAAAAGGTCTCGATGTTCGTTTTATTTTTTATACTTTCGTTGATATTGAACCACAACTGATTTGAACAGAAGAAGATGGTCCGACATTTTCCTCAACGAGGCTGCCGCTAAACATAAAATTTGGATCGGATCATCATGCGGAAACAAAGACATCGGCACAATCGGCCCGTATTAATTTAGATTGTTTCTGTCATTCAGTGTTCCCAGCTTTTGCGGACACCGCGGAATCTTTATAAAAGGCTATTTTATTGGGCCATGTGCAGTAAGAAATTTTGCATGTAGGTTTCAAATACCGTGGAGAGTGCACCGAAGTTTGCATTTTTATTTAATGGTTTTGTTTTTGAATTTATGGAAAATGCCATGTTCCATCGTGCTGCCAACAGTTCTAATTTTCATTCTCCATCCTGGCGTCATTCTGTTACAGTGACATTCACCTGCCACCTTTCACCTAGGCGTTGTCCGCCCACTGCAGGATGTAGCCCCCTCCGAGAACGCTTTCCATTCTCTTCTGTCTGTTGTTTCCCTGATCCCTGTTGTTCCTCCTCTTTGTAATGTCGTCCTTCCATCTTTTTCCTGGTTGTCCCTTTGTTCTTTTTCCTGTCTTTGGCTGCCATTCAGTGCAGCTTTTTGTTCACCTAATGTTGTTCATTTTCCCCACATGTCCAGCCTCCAATGTAATCAAGAAAGGCTTTTTAACGGCTGAGCCTTAAATTCTACAAAATACCATATTACTCAGGGAAAGTCGTAACGGTGTACGTGGGCATATTTTAAAAGATCTTGTATTTTGCTATATTTTTAATACTTTAGTTGCTTTTGAGCCACAACTGAGCTGAACAGAAGGAAGTGTACCGACATTTTGAACCCGAAAAAAGACGCATTTTCTTGAGTAGAATTAAAAAGTATGACAGGAAATTTCGTTCTGCGCCTCAGTTTACATATTGGTGATCAAAGGCAGGAATAGCAGGGTTAGACAAGAAAACTTTCACTGAAAGTCTTAATTAATGACTACAAATTAACGTCACAACAACAACTCCCTGTTGAGGTTGCCTGATGACAGATCCGAGTGGAGAACCATGATCGCCAGTGTCTGCTCCAGACAGGGCAGCTGATGATATTGATCGAATCTCAACTTTAAAAATTACATCCGTGTATTCCCCGAGTCAGCAGGACAACCAGTAATAATAATAATAATGACAATAATAATAATAATAACAATAATAATGATGATGATTATAATAATCTTACTATAACGGAGCTAGAGGGTGAACATTTAAGCGCCTAAAACACGGCGACTACGTGGCCAAAACTGCTAATAATATGTGTATTGTCTTACTTTATGACCAAGATTTAAGTGGACACATACATCTTGGACAAAAATCACCCTTTAATATTATCTGTTACGATTTTCTGAGCCACAAAAATAGAGACGCATTTTCTTCCAGTAGAATCAAAAAGCATGGTCGGAAATTTCGTCCTTGGCCCTTTTTTAAATCAACTTTGTTACATCTGAAATTGTAATGTAACAGTAAGTTCTATTAGACTTTGCATCGAATCCAAATGCCGAATGTAGCCTGGATCTAGATATACGGTTGGGTTTGGTACGTGGAAAATTTTGCACGATTTATCTTGCGAGGGTCGGCTAGTAATAATAACAGTAATAATAATATCATAAGCCGGTTCAACTCGAAGAACACTAATAATTAAACATCATATAATAATGGAGCTTGGGCCCAACTTTGCGACTGCAAAGGCTTTTTTACTACGCAACGTAGAGAAATGAAACTTGGCACATGTATGTAAAATTTATTAAGCCTGTACGTGTCGAGCTCATTTTTTCCCGAAACTCTTTACTTTTCCCAGAAATTCAGTTATAATTATCAGTTATTAATTCATGATTGCGAATACGACGTGATAATGTACTTCCGTCAATTTCGTCATTTCCGCCTCTTACCGGAAATGTAAACTAGAGTTCACGATCCAGCCACGCCAAGAAAACTTTGATAGTGATACCGAGTATAGTGTTATACAGATGAGGTGAGTGCCATTCATTCATACTAAGAAAACTGTGCGTAAATATTTCGATCATTTGTTACGAACACATGAGCCCATGAAAAATGCTCGGTGCGCACTACTGTGCACTGTGTACTATTGTAATACTATCCTATTTATCTATTGATCGCCGACTTTATGTGGATGACCTAAAGTGTCTCAACATCAATGTCTTTGTGCTGATTCCTTTCGTTCTGGAGTGGTGAGCTTTGTTTTTTACCATTCGAAGAATGGGGCAGTTACTAGTATTTATAAAGTACGTATCTAATGTACTGAAGTTATTGAACCGTTCTTTCATAGTGTGAAGGGTTTTGAATATTTTGTTAGCTCATTGTGTAAGTCGCCACGAACATCATGTGTGTCACCGCTACCAGGAGGTACATGACAGGTATCAAAGAAACCGATGATACTGTACGGACGTGTACAGGAGCAGGGATAAAGCGCACGCTGGGATATGTTTGCTTGGAAAAATATATAGGTAAAATCATCTAGGTCTAGGTAATTACTGACAAGTGCCAAGATGCATCTGATCATCTGGCAATAATTTAATTATTTGTCTCTCTTTTTCTTTCTCCTTCCACCCTCACTCCTTTTCCACGTCAGTCTCTGTCCCTTATTCTTGCCCATACAAATATCTGGTTATCAATAAAAGTATATTTATTTTATACAGACGCTAACAAAACAGTTTACATACACAAAGGACAAAATCTGAAATATGTTTTTGAAACTTATTTCTTAATGTTTTATTCAATGTTAAATCATTACAGGAATAAAAGAAAGCCGACAAAACAGAATAGTCTAAAATCATTGCAGAAACGTAAAACATAATTATACATACTAACTACCACTTGACACCGGTGTTGACACGGCTCAGGATATAAACATAACTGCAATCAAACCACAGAAAATATTTCATTCTTACATCAAGTGACAGTAAACAAAAATATCTGCTCAAAAGCAGTCATCATAGAAATTTATACAAATTCCTTAAGAGAAATATTCTTGCTTCTCCAGCCAGTTAGAATTTGTACAGAAACATTATTTTAATTCTGACATATTTATGTCAAAGAGAGAAAAACATGCATGATACTATCATGACTTATTCAACATCATGATTAAGGGTAATAAAGAAACGACCATTCGTATTGCTTTTAGTAAACGAAAATTTCCATTGTAACAATCCTCAGTTTGTCTTCTTGGAGAAAACAAGCCAGCTGCTGACCGGTCGACAGATCAAAACCCAGCTCGATGCCCTTGTGCCTCCTACCAACATTCTCAAACCAAACACCAAGCATCAGGCAGACAGGGGGAAATTCAGCGTAGGCACCTCTTGTTTTGCTCTCCCCTTCAAAGGTGGCAAAAAGGACAAATGGATGCCTGGCATTACTTCAAGAGCAATTGGAAAGACAATGGCGGAAGTGAAGATCTATGATACCACGGTCCGCCGCCATTTCAATCAACTCAGGCCAAGACAGTGATTTTCTCATACGACTGTTGTGCTATAGTACTGTTAGCTGCTCATATGAACATATCACTTATATGCTGTAGTATTGTTAGATATCTCATCACTCAAGGCTCACCCTCTCATATCTGTGTAATAGAAATCTGAATCTACTCATCACTCACGGCTCACACTCTCCTGCTATGCAATATATATAAATCTAGATCCAGATTTATTTATCTTTACATATCTCATCACCCAAGGCTCACACTCTCATATCTGTGTGATATAAATCTAGATCTAGATTTAATTATCCTTGCGCATTTCATCACTCAAGGCTCACACTCTCATACCTGTATGGTATGAATCTAGATCTAGATTTAAATATCTTAGGCGCAGTTCAAAACCCGCAACAGTTCACAATTCACAAGGCAAATAATATTTGAATATTTATTAATAATGATATGTATTTAATAATGAATAATAAATTTTGTTGCTGCTGGTGGGTGGATGATACGGACAAATTTTAGATCTAGATTTAAATATCATTAAATATCTCATGACTCAAGGCTCACACTCTCATTTCTGTGTGATATACATGTAAATCCAGATCTAGATTTAATTGTCATTAAATATGTCATGACTCAAGGCTCAGACTCTCATATCTGTGTGGTATAGCTCTAGATTAATTATTATTACATATCTCATGACTCAAGGCTCACACTCTCATATCTGTGTGATCTAAATCATGATCTAGATTTAATTATCATTACATATATCTCAGCAATCAAGGCTCACACTCTCATATCTGTATGATATCAATCTAGATTTAATTATCCTTACATATCTCGTCACTCAAGACTCACCCTCTAACACCTGCATGATGCAGGTTAGATCTGATTATCAGTTCATATCTATCACTCAATGCTCACCCTCTCATATCTGTGTGTGCTGGCTAGATCTAGGTATAATTTTACTTTTCATCGCTCATGGCTCAACCTCTCATATTGCTGCTGGTCAAAGGCTCTGTGATAGGAGATTAGATTTAATTAGGCCTATGATTTCATATTTCATTATTCATATCTGTGTGATACAGATACATTTCCGCAATGCTGCAGTTCAACATCTGTGTGATCAGATCTATATCTAACTGTGATTCCATACCTCATCACTCAGTACTCACTCCCTCATACTATTGCATTCTGGCTTTCTCTGGTGAATTTTAATCAGTATTTTGCCAGTGCATCGTCTTCAATTCATTTGTAGGCTACAGTGTGAATCTAGAACTGCTTAAAAGCAAGTCGACAGGAAAGTTTTAATTATAACTGAGGTTAATTAAGTCAGTGACTACATTGTGCACTAAATATGAAGATAACCGCACTCGCTAGACGTCTAATCCTACAGCTCTAACTAGCCTACAGCGTGGAGCAATGTACACTGCACATATCTGATCTAGATCTAGATCTAACTCTTCAGTGACGGAAATGACGGGTTTACTTTCATCATGTTATTCATAAATGATGAAAACTGACAACTAACTGAGATGAAGTGCTCGGCACAAACAGAATGGGTCGATTTCACAGTTTTTAATGTCTAGATCTAGATCTATGCGACTGTTGCTGGTAGCTTGCCTACCACACCACAGACGAACGACGTTCGGTCAATTCTTTCATTTCCTTTCCTTTGTTTACACGAATGGTAGGGAATCTGACCAACTTTTATCCATCCTTTCCACCCCTGTCGCGCGTAGCAATCAAAGGCAATGCAGTTAGCAGGCATTTTAATTAACAAAACCGCTTCGACATATCTCTAAGTTACACGAATCAGTTGATCCCCTGTCCAAACAAGATGGCGGAAAAACAAAACATAAGCACTCTATGACGTCATGCACATTCTGCCTATTGTTCTGGCAGGTAACCACTCGTCATACTCAAGTAATAGTTCTGGCAGGTGAGAATTTTGAACTGGAGAAAATCAAAGGGAAACTTTTGACTTTAATGCCAGTTGTTCTATGCATAATGATTAATGCTGCATAAGGGTATCTATTGGTAGCTTTGTAATCCGGGAAACCTGGGACAAAATGATTGACTTTGTTGTTGGTTGGTTGTCTTATTTGATATGGTAATTAGAGAGAGATTCTGTTGCGTTGAGGTACATGAATGTACTGTAGGAGCTGGAAATCAAACATCTTGCCAAAGTCATTGAGAAGGTCGTTCTAAGAAAATAAACATAATGGAAGTGGAGCTTAAAAGCAATGGAGGAACGAGAAGGGAATGTCATGACACACAACAGGCATTAATATAAGTTAAGTACCTGGCTTAACAAATAATTTATCCACCTATTCTATTTCGTCGCTGTCCAGGAACAATGTTGTATTTCAAAAATCGGAAAAAATGAAAATTTGATTAGATTATAGATTTTTTTCCCCGCGGATCGAATGGGACAAGTTTCAGATCGATTGGATTACAAGTTTTTAAGATTTAAGACTTAAATATTGTCATATTAAATTATGTTTTGGTAACAAAAAATCGTCTACAAATAACTACGCAAGTCGACATCCAACACCCAGCGCAGCATGACAGCGAGTGACAGTGGACATACCATAGTTTTCACGGAGTCTTTGAAGCATTCTAAAAATAGCCCTAGTGTAGGCTATGGTGTCATACGACATCGTGACCCAATCTTTCACTACACAGCAGGTTATTTGGCCTGTCTCCTGTTCCTTTTTTGTTTTCCTGCGTCTTAATTTAACCCCCAGGCTGTGGAACCTAGCCCCCAAACTGCAAAACCTAATCCCATAGCTACAGAACCTAACCCCCAAATTGCAGATCCTAATCCCTAAGCTGCAGATCTCAATCCCCGAGGTGAAAAGCCCGACCCCCTTCCCCAAGACGCAAAATCCAAAAGTAGAAAACGGAAACGAGAAAAAAAGCCAAAAGGAGCACAAAAGCTATACAAGAACGGAATGGAATGTGCAAGTTCCACAGGAAAACTTGTGCCACAACGGAAAGTCGGACGTGGCTGCAATGATACATGCAAAAGACAATGCCATAAGAAAGTCAACGAAGAACAAAGGCAGGCTTATATTAAAATTCAACTGATTTTTATTTCTTATTTTTTACTTTTCATTGCAATGGATGACGGCTAACATGAGAATAAGATCATTTAAAGTTTTTTAAACGTTGAGGACTATTCAAGCAGGATTTTAATGGTTTGTTTATTGTTTATTAACTAATAAATTAGTTTGCAAGATGTCCTGATCTTTTTATTACCCATCAGTTTTATTCTTCGGTTAAAGTTTTATTCAAGTTTATTGGACATTAACAGGCATTATTCAAAACTGGTTTAGATTTATTAATCTATTGCTGGAAAATAATCGATTAGGTACATAACACACTGTGCCATTAAATTTTTATAGCTCTACACTAAAAAAATGCTCTTCGTACTTTTCGTCCATGAAAACTATTGTATGTCGACTTACACTGGCTATCAAGAAGCGTTGCTTGATTGTATGTCGATTTATAATAGTGTTCCCGGACGGAATAAAAAATCCTATTGTTGTAAGTCTAATATCTCAAAATTGAAAGAAATTATTGTAAAAATAACGCGGCAGTCACATGGAGCATGAAATTACAAAAATGTTGATATAAGTAGTGTGTCTGTACGACGTCTACAACCTAAATAGAACAGTTTTTTGCTTCTCCTGAAAAATAGCGAAACTGACATCCAACAATGTTCCTGGACTGCGACGATTTATGGCCTAACTTAGGGACAAGAAAGGGCAGACCTCTTAGGAAAAAGTTTTTGAAAGACATGTAAATGTAGAAAATTCTTTACTATGAGCTTTCTCTTCTATTCAATAATAAAACTGAATACATCTCATCACAAGTACTTCATCCAAAATGATTACAGGGGTCATTCACGATTTATCCAGATTATTTTGTTATAGCGTACTAAAGTGAACACGTGTTCAAAATGCCCCGACTAACCTGACCGCTGAGGTTAGCGGCAACATGCAGGCGAACGCCTGACTGGCCACAGGCTATCACGCTGGTCGTTACGTGGACGAGTTCACGCAATGTGGGACGAGGGTTATAACCCGACAGTACGTAGGTATAGAGAGGTTTCACTATCGGTTGATTTGCCCTCTCAGACACGGGAGTGGCGGCGAAACCACTGTTAGCATGGGGCGGAAAGTAGGTCGCTGCGGTAAACAATATCAGTTTGTGCAATTCCTCGGGGCTTAAGAACTCCGAAACGGCTCTAGATAGTTTCAATCAGCCCAAATATATGAACAGACCAGAGTAAACTGATAGGCACACTGTCTTTGGTGAAGACGATCTCTTTCAATTCTTATTACAGAAGAGACCTAGTTTCGCGATTTGGCGGAAGTGAGTGTCACAAATCCCAGACTGGGAGATGTAATAATTATGACAGGACAACAATCACGAACGAACAAGTATAACACTTAACAGAACAACCAAACAGACTCACACATTTATTATATATAAAGATAAAGATATCTGTGCAATTACATACATTACATTACTCAATTCAAATACCATTCAATGGTCAGTATTCCCAACATTCATTCTTCTCCGGGTCCACAACCCGACAGTTACTTTCTAATTATGCTCTGGCCTCAGCCTCACATTCATGGATGTACTACTTGCGGGCCTCTTTTATTGGCTCCTGCTCAACCTAATCTCCGTATCTCAATCTCCCCTCAATGCCTTAATAGCACATTAATATTTCAATAGCACATTAGTATCTCAATAGCACAGTAACATCTTAATAGCACATTAACATTTCAATAACAACGTCCCTGTCTGTGGCCAGACTGCCACGACTCATGTGCTCTCGTTGTCGTGCGCGACAGCTTCACTCAGGCAGGCCTGTGGGTAGCCTTCTACCCAACCCAAGCATTTCCCTATGCTGGCCTATCCCCTGTGCTAGTCTCTTCACCACGGGTAGCTCCACGGCCCGACCCCGGCACAAGTCCGCTCACCGCGGGTGGCTTCTCTGCCCGACCCCGGCACCTATAAGAATAACATTACATCTGTATAACACCATATCATTACTATCCACTTCACCCCTCATTACGAACCATCAAGCGTACACACAATAGCCCACATTTCACTCACCACACATCTTACGGTAACACACCTCCACCGTATTACACCGTACTCAGACTCGCTACGAATCCATGATCCTAACTTACATCTATCGCTCATTGCGCACATCTCTATACACAGTAATCAATGACTTTCACATTCCTCACATATAACTTATTTACATCATGGTCATAGGCGAATATAGTACATCAATCATCATAATTATCAATCATAGTTCAACCTACCAGTCATCACTGGAAAACACACAATCTCCCGACTGCTTTCTTCATGTCTGTCTCTTGGGACTTCTTAACTTGCAGTGACTGTAAGCCCACCGCTCTCGCCTCATCCAAACCCCCCAACTCACAACATTCCGTGCTTTCCATTAATTGTGGGCCGTGAGTTAATCTTACTCTACCCCCCTTCTCCCCGTAACTATTGATCCTCGCTCACTCGCTCGTGACAGTGAGATCTCTCTATAAATATTGTTAAAACTTGTATGATAATATCTATATTAATAAAAGTGAAACCTTACCACAATTGCAGAGCGTCTTTCGCTGCTCCTCTGTTAATGCTGATTCGATGACCCTCAGATTTTATGCAGCGCTTAGTATAGACTGTCGTTGTGTCGCCGGCACAGAAAATAAACAAATAATTAATAACTCGCAGAACGTTTGTATTAATTTCTAGGTTGCGACATATTGGCGTTCGATCTATTTTTTTCGGCAAATTAATGTAACTAACATTGTTTCCGCTCACAAAACAACTTCCGGTTAGGTCTGGTTCGAATGATGAGATTGAGTTCTAAGACTATCAAATATGAAACTTTGTGTGTTCTCAATGTGCCTCGACTAGGAAAAAGAAAGGGTCTAGAATTGGGAGATTGCCGCTGCAGGGCCAAAAGTACAGGTTTGTGTTTTCAATATGCCTAGGAAAATATTATACTATTTCTTTTCCATTAACACATGACGTTATCAATTCCTGCGATGTGCAAACAAACTAAGCCGTGCGCCAATCATAGCCATTTGACGGATGCTGGGGGGACGCACAGGACGTCAGTGCGCAAGGGAGAGCAGTAAAACGTATCTAAAAACAAACAAACAAAGAAAAATAAAATAAAGCTAAAGGAACAGGCAAAATGAAGCAGGTCCACAATTAATAATCACCCAGAACTGAAACTAATATTAATAAGTCGATTTATCCCGGGCAGGGCCGGGAACTCAGCTAGTTTTATAATATTTCTTTTCCATTAACACAATAACATAACGTTATCACTTCCTGCGATGTGTTCACTAACAAACAAACTAACCCGTGCGCAAATCATAGCCATTTGACGGATGCTGGGAGGACGAGGAGGACGTCAACGCGCAAAGGAAGAGCAGTAAAACGTATCCAGAAACAAACAAACAAACAAAAATAAAATAAAGCTAAAGGAACGGGCAAAATGAAGCAGGTCCATAATGATCACCCTAACTGAAACTAATAAATCGATTTATCCCGGGCAGGGCCGGGAACTCAGATACACCATGTAGTTTATGATAATATTCAAACAGTTCTCTACCTTTCTAAAGTGGTTCTACATTAAAGCGCCACTCCCGCTCTCACTAAAGTTTAGTAGGCCAACGTGTTATGGAGTTCAACTTGTAATAAAGAATGATCTTTTTCTTGTCCTTTCTTTTCAAATTTGTTTTTGTAATTTCGTAAATTTACTGACCGTGAAAAACCCGCAGAATATCGATTGAAGTCTATCAGAGATTTACCACACAGAAACGGGTAGATGACATTCAGCCTGAAGATCGTATGGTGCTTATTCTCATAGTTTATGCCCACCTGTAGGAAGCTAGTAAACAGATCCACTTGCACACGTAAATTTAACACCGCATATAAGGAGAAAAAGAATAACTGTAGATCTATCGAAACTAAAATAAAAACAGGTTTCTTTGGTATAGAAGAACTTGGTGGTGCACTCTCTCTCTAACTCTCTTTCTCTCTCTCTCTCTCTTTCTCTCTCTCTCTCTCTCTCTCTCTCTTTTTTTTTCTACGTCTGAGTGTGTATGTGTATTATTATATTAATAACTAGCTGAGTTCCCGGCCCTGCCCGGGATAAATCGATTTATTCATTTCTTTTTTTTTTTTTTTTTTTTCCCGAGCTCACTACACATTTTTTTTTTTTTTTTTGGTACCCCATTAGTGAGTCAGTCTAACTTGTTAAATATGATTATGTTCAGACAATACTATCAGTGTTGTGATATCCTGTTAGTTCGATTTTTTTTTCAAATGTTTTAGTTGCTGTAAGAGAAGCAAAGAAGAGATGAGATCTGTTACTGAAAATGTTTCTTTTTTAGTTTTCTACTTGCCCCTGGTCTATACAGAACCTAGGGGTGAGCTCTTCCCACTTTCCCGCTTCATCAAAAGAAGCGTCCATTGTTAGTCCTGGCGCCACACCAATAATAAAAGTCTCTAAACTGCAGAGGTCCGTTCTATGGTGGCTGTTTATGTTAGTTCTGTTAATGTCCTAACCAATTCCTGACTGAATGAGACAAAGTGCAGCAGTGGCATGGACAAAGAGGAGGAGGTAATTAACAAATAGATCATCCGAGGGGAATAAAATCTTCGTAATGAAATTTAGCAGTTGAAAAGGGAGAGTTGTAAATTTGATTATGGCACACCGAGACTGCCCCACATCGAGCCTCACCACCTATCTGTTGGGCGTCTTAGGGTGTAAAAACCTGCCAAAAAAACCACCCCGTGACCTCCAGCAGTTACAATGACGCTATCGTATACATATTGTAGTTAATACAAATCGTAATGTATGTGGGTGCTTTCCCTGGGGCGATCCGTCAGCCAAACGCTCAAACTTAACGATTTACGGCAAAATGGCATTTCATGAGTATACTATTTAGCAGATGTTATTGCTATTAGTACTACTGTTAGCTTCCTAACCCTCTGCAGTTATTAAGGGTACCATAGGTTTCTAAAAAGTCCCTGCCCTGTGAAAAAGGAGTAAAATTCTTACCTGACTCACATTCTTTGCGTTCCTTCCTCCACGACTTCCTTGCTTACTCCCATAGTTTCCTAAACTTGGCCCCTGTGTTAAACAGGTCTGTCATTTTGCCTCTCTTACCATAGTTGTATTTCGAAATTACCATTTTCCCTATCAATATTGCATGATTAATTTCATTCAGAGATTTCTTGTTAAATTTGCCGTGCGACGACAGTCCCAATAAAACGGAACATTTATCTAAAACAATTCTCTTACCTGTTTCTGCTGTAATTCGGTTTTCGATTTCTTTCCAAAGTGGCTGGACTGTTGGGCAATCATAGAAAAAGTGTTCTAAAAAATCTACCGCTTTACACGTTGGGCATAAAATTGAGTCTTGTATTCCCATCTTTTTTAATAGTATACTTGTTGGATAAATGTTATTCAGTATTTTCCACTGCAATACTCTTAACCTTGTTTCTGTGGTGCAGTTAAATGCAATTTTCCAGTGTGTTTCTCTTATCTCTACTTTCAGTTTTTGTTTCCAGAAATTAATTGCATAAGATTGCCTCTCGACTCTAATCGTTTTTTCAAATCCTTTCCTTCCTATATTACCTATGATTTCCCCTCTGAATTTGATAGATTTCAATGCCCCTGGTCTTTCCTCCTGTAGCAATGGCTTCTTATGAAGAGCGTTGTACAATACATTGTATTCTAGCTGGGCACCAGGAAAGGCCCCGTATTTCCCTATAAAGTCATAAAAGGAAATTATGGTGTTATTATTACATACATCTTTAACATAGACAATATTTCTCTGTATACAGTTTGGCAAGAGAAGTATGCTATTCTTATACTTTATGTTTTTGTTGTTAGACAGTGTTTCATTTACTGATAATACATTTCCGGTCTCTGGGATATGATTATTATCGATCCATGTCTTCAAAACTCGTCTCCAGAATAGTATTTTAACCTTTTCTAGACCTTTGAATTCTTTACTCGCAATGTTACTTTCAAAGGCAGCGATGCCTCCAACTGGAACGAGACATTGCAAAGGAATAATTTTCCAAGGTTGACTTTCACCATGAATTAAATTTTCTCCCCATTGAAGAAGAATAGAAATTTGCTTATGAATTATATTTACCATATTCATCCCACCTTTTTCATATGAACTACACATCGTAACTCTATTTACTTTTTCAAACGCTCTGGTGTTCGTAAGTCGTCTTTTCCATATAAATTTAAAAAATAACTTATTTATTTTGTTCAGAATATGCAAAGGAAGCCCAATGCTCTGCATTACATACATAAATTGACTTAGACCAAATGTTTTCACTATATGTATTTTTCCAATTATAGATAGATCTCTTCTAGCCCATAAGGACAGTATTTTTTCTGTAGTTTCTATTTTCTTATTCCAGTTTTCCTCCGTCTCCATTGCTGGAGACTTCGAGCTGAAAGTTATACCTAAAATTTTCAGTTTGTCAACCACTTTTATGTCTAGTTCTTCAACCCACTGAATTCTTTCTTTTCCCATGGTCATCGCAAGCGACTTTTCTTTATTTAATGCCAGGCCTGAGAGTTCAGTAAATTCTTTTATTTTAGCCAGAATTTCTCTGTAGTCAATTAAGTCTTTCAAAAAAAGTGTTGTGTCGTCGGCATATTGTTTAATTTTTACCTGGCTCGTTGTGTCCGGTAGTGTAATTCCTCTAATATTTCTTTCTTGTTTAATTTTAAGGGCCAAAATTTCAACAGCAACCACAAAGATTAGTGGAGAAATTGGGCAACCCTGCCGTACCCCTCTCTCAATTTTAAACTCTCTGCTAAAGAATCCCCCATTCCTGATGATAGCCACTCGATCTTTCATTAAAGTGGAAATCCAGTGACGAAAATAACTTCCGAAACCAAACATTCTAAAGGATTCAGTAACCAGGCTTGTTGATATAGTATCGAAAGCTTTTTGGAAATCGAGAGATAATAAGACGCTTCCTACTTTCCTTTGCTTTTGATTTTCGATGATATCATCTAATTCTCGTAACATAGTTACTATACTTCTTCCTTTAACAAAGCCCACTTGGTTTTCGCTGATTATGTTATGCAGGACTTTGTCTAGTCTCAATGCCAAAGTTTTTGCTATTATTTTATAATCCGAGTTTGTAAGCGATATTGGGCGCCAGTTTCCTAAATCATTTCTATTTAGACCTTTCCTTTTGTGCAAAAGACTTATAATTCCCTTTCTCTGTGTTGGAGACAAACATCCCTTCTGAAAGCTATAGAGATAGGAGTTCATTAATGGTTTCTTAATTTGGCTCCAGAATACTTTATAAAATTCCATTGGGATTCCATCTAATCCTGGAGCGGAACCATTTTTCATTTTCTTCAGAGCAGATAAAACCTCTACATCAGTAATTTGTATTTCGCATTGCTCCCGCCCGACATCACATATCCGAGGTATTTGTAATTCCCTTATGAAATTATTGATTCGATTTAAAATTTGTTGTTCACTTTTTTCTTCCCGGTACAAATTTTCGTAAAACTGACAAATTTGGTCATTGATATCAGCAGCGTTATTTAAAACGCTACCACAATTGTTAATAAGTTTATGGATAGTATTACTCTTCGATCTCACTTTTCTAAACCTAAAAAGAACTTTGTGGACTTTTCACCTTCCTCAATCCATTTTATTCCTGCTCTAATCTGGGCACCTCTTGTCTCATCCATCTGAATTATTTCCAGCTGTTTCTTAGTAGACATAATTTGAGCATAAATCTCTTTACTTTCAGGGTCTTGGGTAAGTTTTGTTTCTAGCATATTCAATGATTCGAACAGATCTGATTTTCTCTCCCTTTTTCCATTTTGTAGATGGCGACTATATTGTTGACTAGCTTCCTTTACATCAATTTTTATCATTTCCCATCTCAATTGGGGGTCCAAATCTTTATAAGTTTCTTCCGTGCGATGTATGGTGTCATTTATTAGGTTGACGTAGCTGAGGTCCTTAAACAGACTTGTATTCATTTTATATGAGGATGGCCCCCTATTAAACGACTGGAAGTTAAACGTAATTATTGAAGCTCTGTGATCTGAAAATCCAAAACTTTGTATATTAGTTTCCGATACAAAAGTGAGGAGGTTGTCACCCACAAAGACGTAATCTAATCTTCTTGCAATGATCGGATTCCCTCGGCTCCAGGTATGGGTTCGATCTCCTGGATGTTGTTGCCTCCACACATCCGTTAGCGACAGTTCTTTTATATGTGTGTTTAGAGATTCAACGATATTATTCGGATGTTTCGATCCTGAAACAATATCTAAGTTGTTGCACATAACAGTGTTAAAATCACCGAGGTATATAACATGAGTGGTATTTCCATTGTCGACATATTTTTCAATTATTCTTTTCACTTGCGCAAAAAATATACATTTTTCCCTTTCTATACATGGTCCATAAACATTTATTAAGTAGACCTCATTTTCATTTTCTATGTTCATGTTGGAGATTATCATTCTTTCGTTTTTGTATACAAGTTTTACCTGTTCAACTGCAATAGTTTTGCCGAACATGGTCATAATTCCTTTACTTCTGGTGGTCCCTACTGAATAATGAATCGTTCCTCCCCATTCCTTTTTAACTAATTCCATATCATCCTCGAGAAGGTGCGTTTCCTGCATTGCTATCGCTTCAAATTTTTCAATTTTCATGGTTCGAAAGAGTGCCTTTCGTTTTTTTTGTTGCCTCAAGCCCTGCACGTTAAGCGTGCATATTTTAGTTCTGGACATCATTTCCTTCGTTGGGTAGTTTGTGTTGCCTGTTTCTGTCAATGATTTGTTGTTGTTTTTTCCCTTTCCTTTTTGAGCATACTAACCTCAATAAGTTGAAGTTGGGTCGCACCTTATCTTTTGTGAGGGCTGCTCCGTCGTGTTTTTCGAAGGCGAATCTGGGACCCTCCTTTTCGTGCTCACTGAGCGAGCTTTACTCAGGAAGAAAGGTAAGGTGTTTGTTTCTTTCTTCCCTTTTATTTCTGGGCATTTTTCCTTCTTCCTTCCTCTCTCTCCGTCGGTTCTTTGTCCAGTTTTGTTTTGTTCCCTTATATCAGTTTGTGCGTTCATAGATGAGTTCGTGTTGTTTTGCTGAGTCTTCTGTGGAGTGTCCTCCTCTTTGTCTTTGTTTATTGTTGCCTCCTCTTCACTTCCTCTTCTTTGTTTTTCTTTCCTGTTCACTGTTTTCTTTGTTTTCACTTCTTTGCTTTGTCCTTTCTGAGGATAATCAATTACCTCATCGTCCTTTCTCCGTTCTCGGCCTTTCTCTTCGGTCGCTTCTCTTTCAGCAAGATCTTCACTCTCCTCCTCATCCTCGGCATCTTCATAACTACTATCGTCGCTTTCTATTGAGATGTCAATAGATGGTTTTGGTTTGCTACTTACCATCTCCGCGTTTGTGCTCCCCAATGTTACGTCTTCCGTCTCTAGACCATCATTTTCATTTCGCCTGTCTCTCTCCTCTTCCACTATCTTATCATCCTTGTCTGTTTCCCGGGGTCCATTTTCACATTCGTTTTTTCTGTGTCCCGGATTACGGCACAACAAGCACACTTCCTGATTGGTGCACATTCTCGCTGTGTGCCCTTTTTGAAGGCACTTCCTACAGACCTGTACCTCATCCTTCATTTCCCTGTAATAGAGGGAGGCCCAAAATGGACCCATTTGGACCCTGGCCGGGAGGGGTTTTTCTGGGAGGCTGATCCAAACTATTCTTCTCCCCGAGACCCAAGGGGTCAGCCTGCCCTGGGGATCTCTCAGCCTTTCCATTTCCAGTTTTGAACGGCTCTTGACCCCCAGTTTATTAAGAGCCGTCTCAATAGCCTGGTTGCTATATGACAGTGGGATATCCCCCACCGTCAATCTCGTGGCAGGGATTTCCTTACCATCCCCACCTCTTAGTAGAAATGGGTTTTGGTTAAAGAGGGGTATGTGCACCCCTTTCACACTAATTCCCTTCGCCAGGAGCGTGGCCCTGGCCGTTTGCGATTTGGTGTATATTCGCCATAGACCGCCAATTCTTTGGGCTCCCACCGTCTCACCCGCGCCGGACGCCCTCTCCGCGGAGGAGCACACATCGAAAGGGGACAAGCCCCTCTCTCCGTCAAATGGGAAGGCTTTCGCCAGGAAAAAAACCGGTGGAGTTGACGACATCGCAATCTACCTTTCCTTACGATAACGGCAATAACAAAGACGGCAAATATAGCGCGACACAACAGTTATAGTTATAGTCAGTAGGCTATAGGACAAGTGAGTAATGTCAACCTGAGCAAAAAAAAAAGCGATCTCGAACAACAAGTAACTCTGCACACTACACAGAAAAAAAAAAAAAAAACAACAGTTCAGGTAAGCGGGGGAGAGGTGGGTGACCTGGTTGTGTTGTTGTCAAACAACACTGAAAAAAACGTGGGGAAAAAAAAGAGAGGCACTGTCCAGACCCGAAACTGGACCACGTCGATCAAATCAGTGAATGTCTTCCAAAAAAAAGAACACCAGAAGGCAGCGGAGCACTCACCTGATATCCTTACGGAATCTTGAGGCTTTACTTACCTTCCAGCCTTCACTTCGCTGCAAAACTCGCAGTCGAATCAAACCGTGACAGCCACCAGCCAGTCACAACCGGAAGTCGATTTATTCATTTCAGTTCTGGGTGATTATTATGGACCTGCTTCATTTTGCCTGTTCCTTTAGCTTTATTTTATTTTTCTTTGTTTGTTTGTTTTTAGATACGTTTTACTGCTCTCCCTTTGCGCACTGACGTCCTGCGCGTCCCGCCAGCATCCGTCAAATGGCTACGATTTGCGCCCGGTTTGCACATCGCAGGAAGTGATAACGTCATGTGTTAATGGAAAAGAAATATTATGATATTTTCCTAGGAATAATATTGAAAACACAAACCTGTGCTTTTGGCCCTGCAGCGTCAATCTCCAAATTCCAGACCCTTTCTTTTTCCCAGTCTAGGCACATTGAGAACACACACAAAGTTTTATACTTGATAGTCTTAGAACTCAATCTCATCATTCAAACCAGTCCTAACCGGAAGTTGTTTTGTGAGTGTGATACAGTCTATACCGGAACCAATGTTAGTTGCATTAATTTGCCGAAAAAATAGACCGAACGCCAATGTGTCGCAGCCTAGAAACTTATACAAACGTTCTGCGAGTTATTAATTAGTTTTTTTATTTTCCGTGCCGGGGACACGACGACAGTCTATGCTAAGCGCTGTATAAAATCTGAGGGCCACCGAATCAGCATTAACAGAGGAGTAGCGAAAGGCACGCTGCAATTGACGTAAGGTTTCACTTTTATTCTATACTAGCTGAGTTCCCGGCCCTGCCCGGGATGCGAGAATCTTTTTTACACTGCGTTGCAGGAAAGCTAAACAAAGCTCTACTTCACCACCTCACCCTTTGTGACGATAATAAAATATCGCATGCGCAGTAGGAGGCATTTCCCGCTCCGTCATCGGCCAACTATAGGCTAAACTTATAGGTAGAATACGCTTGACGTCACATTGTGCTTTTGTTTTGTTTTTCCGCCATCGCGATTGTTTGGCCGGTGGATCAGCTGATTAGTGTAACTTAGAGATAATTATACCGAAGCGGTTTTGTTAATTATATTGCCAACTAACTGCATTATCGTTGATTGCTACGCGCGACAGGGGTGGAAAGGGTGGATAAAAGTTGGTCAAATTCCCCACCGTTCGTGTAAACAAAGGAAAGGAAGTGAAAGAATTGACCGAACGTCGTTCGACTGTGGTATGGTTGACAAGCTACCATCTAGATGAAATGTACATTTCTCCACTCTGCAGGCTAGTTAGAGCTGTAGGATTAAAGGTCTACCGAATGCGGGTATCTTCATTTTTACCGCACAATAAAGTCACCGACTAATAAATCTCAGTTACAATTAAAAACGTTCCTGTTGACTTGCTTTTAAGCAGTTCTAGGTTTACACTGTGGCCTACAATGAATTGAAGATGATGCACTGGCAAGATAGGCTACTAATTAAAATTCACCAGAGATAGCCAGAATCCAGTATATCTAGTATGAGGAAATGAGTCCTGAGTGATGAGGTATGGAATCACAGTTAGATCTAGATCTGATCACACAGATGTTGAACTGCAGCAGTATGAGAGACAGAGAGTGAGCCTTGAATTGTGAGATACAACATAATAATTCAATGTATCTGTATCACACAGATATGAATAATAAAATATGAAATCATAGGCCTAATTAAATCTAATCTCCTATCACAGACTGTTGACCAGCAGCAATAAATATGAGAGATTGAGCCATGAGCGATGAAAGATAAAATTATGCTTAGATCTAGCCAGCATCACACAGATATGAGAGGGTGAGTCTTGAGATATGTAAGGATAATTAAATCTATATCAATACCGCACAGATATGAGAGTGTGAGGCTTGAGTGATGAAATATGTAATGATAATTAAATCTAGATCTAGATTTATATCACACAGATATGAGAGTGTGAGCCTTGAGTCATGAGATACTTCATGATAATGAAATCTAGATCTAGATTTATATCACACAGATATGAGAGTGTGAGCCTTGAGTCATGAGATACTTAATGAAAATGAAATCTAGATCTAGCTTTATATCACACGGATGCGAGAGTGTGAGCCTTGAGTCATGAGATACTTAATGATAATGAAATCTAGATCTAGATTTATATCACACAGATATGAGAGTGTGAGCCTTGAGTCATGAGATACTTAATGATAATGAAATCTAGATCTAGCTTTATATCACACAGGTATGACAGTGGGAGCCTTGAGTCATGAGATATGTAATGATATTTAAATCTAGATCTAGATTTATACCATACAGGTATAAGAGTGTGAGCCCTTTAACAAGGAATTCATCGGTTGTTCGGCTGTTATAAAAAAATATAGCCATGTTAAAGGGAGGTGACTCCCAATTCCAATTAACAGGCTTTACCCAAGGCATTCGGTGACGTAATGATCGCCTGTGCGGTTATTATAAATAGTCACGGGGATTCCAAAGAAGTACTTCCTTTCCGGCAACGCAGTGTAAAAAAGATTCTCGCGCCCGGGATAAATCGATTTATTAGTTTCAGTTCTGGGTGATTATGGACCTGCTTCATTTTGCCTGTTCCTTTAGCTTTATTTTATTTTTGTTTGCTTGTTTGTTTTTTACTGCTCTCCCTTTGCGCACTGACCTCTTGCGCGTCCCAACAGCACCCGTCAAATTATGGCTATGATTTGCGCACGGGTTAGTTTGTTTGCACATCGCAGGAAATGGTAACGTCAAGTGTTAATGGAAAAGAGATATAATATTTTCCTAGGCATATTGAAAACACAAACTTGTACTTTTGGCCCTGCAGCGTCACTCTCCCAATTCCACACCCATTCTTTTTCCTAGTTGAGGCACATTGAGAACACACATACAAAGTTTCATACTTGATAGTCTTAGAACTCAATCTCATCATTCAAACCAGTCTTAACCGGAAGTTGTTTTGTGAGTGACCGGACGCAATCTTAGTTACATTAATTTGCCGAAAAAATAGATCGAACGCCAATGTGTCGCAGCCTAGAAACTAATACAAAGTAACGTTCTGCGAGTTATTAATTATTTTTTTATTTTCTGTGCCGGGGACACGACGAGAGTCTATACTAAGCGTTGTATAAAATCTGAGGGCCACCGAATCAGCATTAACATAGGAGTAGCGAAAGGCGCGCTGCAATTGTGGTAAGGTTTCACTTTTATTAATATAGATGTGTGTGTGTATTGGTGAGTTTTACATTCAGTACAACATTTTCGTCAGTTTGCCATTTTATTTTCTCCAGCCATTATTCTCAATTCGTGTATCTGTGCATTGTTGATTGGTACATTTGGTGGTGATTAGCATAATGAGAAGAACAGTGAACAAAATAATCCTGTACTTAAATAAAGCTTTTGAGGAAAACATTTCCTTCTGATTTGCCTGTAGCCGGAGCTTTACTTCCAGAGACTAGGCCTGTGTGTTAGGATAATACTGGAAAACCTAAATCTGATTGATTTGTTAGTAAAAAATGTTGTTTGTTGAGAACAGGGGCCCCTTTGCAGCGCCCTAAGACTATATCAGTGAAAATGTTTCAATCCTAGATACGACATCGTTGAGTTAAATACTTGAAAATCCGTCTAGAAATTAGTTCAGGAAAACCCAACCGCTGGCAGAAATCAAAACAAGGATTGATAAGTATTACAGACTATTTGACAGGATCATGTACGAAAGGGGAGAAAACCCAAGAATTGTGATTTACCTCAAACTTAGGATTTATCACCCTTGATGCGACGAACTTGCGCTTGACTCGATGTCAGTTTGTCTGGAGCAGAGACAAACAAGATTGAGGATCGTCCCTGGTTCTATCAGGTGCTATACACAAAGACCAGGGTACGACCTCAGACACTGCCATGGTAAACATTAGTGTCGCCTGTGAATCGGGGTTACAGGGACACGGTCTACTTAATACTATATGATGACATAAAATTATGTGACATGGTGCATTTTTTGTTGTGTGACATGATGAATTCTGAGTGTGTGTGTGTGTGTCTCTCTCTCTCTCTCTCTCTCTCTCTCTCTCTCTCTCTCTCTCTCTCTCTCTCTCTCTCTCTCTTTCTCTCTCTCTCTCTCCCATACTTCCTCATCCCTGCTTGTCTTGTCTTTTCTTTGGCGACGACGACCAGGAGTCCAAGAGGACAGGTCAGGACAGGATCTGCAGGACAGCACAGAACGGGACATGGCAGAATTAGAAAGGACCACATAGCCCGTGGGGCCAGGACTGGAATCACAAAGCAGGATGGGACATGACAGGTCAGGACAGTACACGACAGGACAGGATTACAAGTTAGAACACGATAGGGCAGGCAGGATAGGACAGGAAAAGACCAGGAGGACTGGATAAGACAGGCAGGACAGAAGCCAGGACGGACAGACGTGAAAGAACAGGAGACAGGACAGAACAGGAGACGTGAAAGAACAGGAGACATGACAGGAAAGACAAGAAAGGCCTTGATCCTGCCATCTCAAATCTTCTGTTGTTTGCACCTCTTGCTTCCAAACGACACAAACAAATGGGAAAAAAAAGGAAAACAAAATACTTTCTCTTGCCACTTTTTAAAGCACAGTAATAATATCATTAAAGAATAACAGGGATTATATGATGCAAACATTTAAAGATTTTTTTCAGAAATTTTCGACAAACTTGAAATAAAGAAACAAATCCATGAATAAGTTTCGCATCCTGGAATGTAGACTAATTCAAAAAAGGACAGTGTCTTTATGGGTATCACATTCAAAACAAGTGAAGAAGTGAAAGACAGGCAATAGTATCAGTTGAACGCCCATGGAAAACGATGACCTTCTTAAGTATGTCAACCCTTGAGGACACATCCCATGATCTGGCTCCGTCCTTTGTTACAGAGCTGTACTACTTCTGAAGGATTTCAAGGCAGTTTGGTTTACACGCACAGGCTGTAGGACACACCCCTTGGGAACATTTCATCCATTTGTGGCATTCCAGACCAGGGCGGCATTGACATGTGGAACAGCCATCGGCGTCTTCCAAGTAGCCGTTGGGACATCTGGTACCACATTTGTGACGCAATGGGCAACGACACTGGCACGTGTCGCATCCATTACTGTCTTGGAGAAATCCAAATTTGCAGGTATTAGGACACAATTTTAGAGGACCACATGGGCAGTTATAGTCACAGCCAGTTACACAACCATTTTCGTCTTCGTTAAGGACAGCATGGCATCCCGGGGGAGGGGGAGCACAGGGAGGGAGGGGCCCACATTTGCACTGACAGGTCTGGCAGCCGTTCTCATCCAAGGCGTATCCGTTAAGGCAAATCTTCTTAGGACAGTCAAGTGCCAGGGGACACGGGCAGTCGTAGGTACATCCTGTCAAACATCCATTCTTGTCTTTCACAGGCTTGACCGTGCAGCCCAGGTCAGGGGCACGACACGCCGGGGCAGGGCCACATTCTATGTCAATGAATACATACATTAGAATTACATCATGGCCAGCATTAATCTCGGCATAATTTTCATTCACTTAGGTGAGTTTTTTTGTTGTTGTTGTTGTTTTTTTGTATCTTTTAGCAGTGATGTCAATAATGACTATTACATGTAATGATGTATTATCTTACTATCATTGAGCTAGAGGGTGAATCTGTAAGCAGCTAAAACATCTCGAATACGACATCAAAAATTATGAAACTTGGTGTACTGCATCAGTTTTTGTGGAAGAGTTACGTGGACACATTCATTTTGAACAAAAATCAGCCTTTGCTATAATCTAAATTAAATTTTTTTGACCCGCAAACAGATCGGATAGAATCAAAACGTGTAACCGGAAATTACGTCCTTGACTTCTCGTTACACATTGGTGGTACAATATGGACGTAGTCACATCTGTGTATTCCTACGTAACTTCTATTATGTATTAGTCATTGCCTCGAATCCAAATGCTGCTTTTAATGTAGCCTAGATCACACTAGATCTAGATAATACACTTGGGCTTCCTAGGAAGAATCTGCAAGATTTGTCTTCGCGCGTTTCGGCTAGTATTAATAAATCAATTATCAGGATTGTTTTTTTTTTAGCGAAACGAATAAAAGGACATGAAACGACTGTTTAGCTTGATGCCGCTGCCAGTTCATCGTTTTCATCAGTAATTTTTTTTTTTTTTTGCCTTTTGACCCAGACGAAGGATTTATGTTCCGAAAACTTGCATTTTTTTTTTTCTATTTTTTTTTTTATGATTGTCGGTCCAGACTTTTCTTGTTTTTTCTTGATTTGTAGGGCGGCTAAGATGGTGAAAAGTGTCAGAACCTGCACTTTTGGATTTAACCCTTTTTGCGTTGTCAGGGAGAAACTGTTGTACCCTGCCATGAAATTTTGAGCTGCAAGTTTTAATCATGTGTATTTGGTATTTGGTGCTTGCATTGACCTGAAACTTGAATAAAGTGAAATTACCATGCTGGAAAATGTATTTCACCGGTTCCGGACACAGTGTTGTAAGCCTGATCATTCAAACTTTCCATGCCAGTAAATGAAACTTCTCTAAGTGCTTTCAGCTACACAAACACTATCACAGGGCCTGACCGTTGTTTCAATCAGGTCATCATGACCTCCTCCATTTGTTGAACTATTGACATTGTTACTTACTTTTCCATGTTATCTAATCTTACCAAATGACGAAAACACCCTCTCTGCTCATATGGAAAAAGAAGAGTAGATTGAGGATTTGTTGTAACACACGAACTTCGCTCGGATAGTGACTTAAAAAGCGAGAGTTTAAGAAAATACGCATTATTTTGTAATCGTTCGGAAATAATAATAAAAAATAGAGGGAGGTGGAAGGAATATTGTCCATAGGAACTGGATCGTTTTCCTTGCGCAGTCTTCATTGCGAGCGCGAACGCGTTGTGCACTGAAGGTACACTGTCTGTCTTCTGCCTATCTTTTTATCTGTCTATCTATCTATTCATCCACTGATGATGTTTTTAAATCGTAGGTCGAAATGGCCGTTTTACAGGAGTGCCAATAATTTTTGACTTTATTAACCTTTTAAGGATCGTTTCTACTGTAAGGCATTAATGGCATGTGGCTATAACTGTGCTAGTGAACGATGTACGTTCATACATTTATAAATTTCCATTCTCACCTACTGAATTCATTTAGTGTCTATCTACCAGACGGCCTTCAGTACATGTCCGCTTCTTATTCTGTCTGACTTTTTAAGGGTTGAACAAAGTAAGGCTGGTGTACGCAGTTCGCTGCTCATGAATTATGCATCACACTAAGAGCCTCTTCACGGGTGCACCCGCCCCCACATATCCTTTCACACGGCGAGGGCGAAAATCTCACCCGCACTTAAATCTCTCCAGTTTCTTATTCTATTTTATATACACTGTACAGTCGTGAAATATGGACAGTGATCGGTTTCTCCTCCTATATCTTGTATTTGAGACAAAAGAGGAGGCATGGATGTACATTATCGATGTACCCTTTGATTGACGAAAGAACTTGTTCCACAGAACTGGCCTCCCTAGCATTAATGATATTAGCAGTTCTACATATCAATATCTGCATCCATACTGTTTCTACAGAAAAAAAAAAGTCAGAATCAAAAGGAAATACAGGATAACGCGCACCCACACTGATAAAGTGAGTTGAAATTGTACACCGTATGCAGGAATTTGTCCCTGGAGCTATGCGCTGGTGCGGGTACCCTAGGGGAACCCGCGCAAACATTTCGCCCGCTTACCAGCACGACCCGCCTCCGCGCCGTGTGAAAGGCCCCATTGAAAACCTCAGCCTTGTGTGAAAGGGGTGTAATGCCCTAGGCACTGCCCACAGGGTGGCAGTATGGGGGGGGGGGGGGGGGTATACGTGCCTACGCCAGCCTTTATCTGTTTCACCCCTTAATGCTACTCAGGCATTTCTAATAACATGGTCGTTTTAGCACTCATACCAAAGATACTAGAAACGATAAGATGAGACACTGTCTTCTTCGCATCACTAAAAAAATCGTGCACACAATTTGCAAGCTGATCGGGCATGGGGCCAACGGCTTATCTTACTATAATTGAGCTAGAGGGTGAACCTGTAAGCAGCTAAAACTTCGCGACAACGTCATCAAAAATTATGAAACTTGCTGCACTGCATCATTTTTTAACAAAGAGTTACGTAGACACATTCATTTTGAACAAAAACCAGTCTTTACTATTATTTATATTAAAAAATTTTGAGGCGCAAAAACAGACGCATTTTCGTCGCGCACCGGTAGAATCAAAAAGTCTGATCGAAACTTTCATTCGGTGCCTACTTCGCCTCTTCTTCGTTCTTCGCCTTTCCTAGAACTTTCTTCACACATTGTCGGTTGAAAATCAGCTTTAAACATCACATCCATGTATTTTGTAAGAATCTGTAGTGTGAAAATACGTTTATCAGTAAGTATTTGCACTGAATCTAAGTTCAGTTATTAACGTGACCTAGATCTAGACTTGGGCACTTGCAGCCTGTGTCACTGTCAGTGTGTGTTGTGTAGCGCACGAATAATGATTGTTGAACGAAGTATAAAATGTGTTCAGGTTGTTTTATGAAGTTACTCTTGCAGCTTCGTCAGGTCTCCTAAGCGTGGGGAATCTATGAGCAGATGTGGCATTAGAGCATCTGTCAGGGAGAGAGAGGGAGGGAAGGGGAAATGGACGAGAGGGGTGGGTCTCGAGGACAAACAGGGGGTAGAGAGGGGAGGGAGAGAAGGGACATGGGGGAGGGGGGGCGGGAGTGGAGAAAGATGGGATGGATAGGAGGGCGGTGGGAAGGAGGGCAGAGTTAGGTTTATCCCTTGGCAAGACCTCATCCAGACCTGCCCAGATTAAATGTCAAAATATGCCTATAGTACCGTTCGTAGAGCGGGCGCTTTAGCCTGTGAATACAATCACCTCAAAATGCTTATGACTTTTTTTTTTTTTTGAATGATTATTCTGTAGACGAGGTGCACGCTTCGTAACACTCGTGGCACATGCGTTTAGCATTATTAGACACAAAATTATTTACATTCAAGGCATGCATAAAACTTGAAATTTTCCCCCCAAAAAACGGTGGTTGTGACCTGGGAAGCATGAATAAAGGTATCATATTACTTTTATCATCGGCTCCGTAGCCAGCAACGCTTCTCTGCACATCTTTAACCAAATTAGCAGACCGGAACAGTCGGGCACAAAATATGCATTCAATTGTAAATAATTGTATGGCGCACATGTCAGGAGAATGTGTTTCAGAGGATAATTATCATGTCAGATATGCATCAGATGAAATATATCACGATTTGACGATGATGTCACTATGACCTACCTTGCTGAGGAAAGATTACCAGGTATGATCATGTTTGTTCCTATGAGCACAAAACATTAATATTGTAAACAATTCATTGTGAAATTTTTAAACAGTTTATAGAAGTCATCGCTGCAACCAATAAGTATTATTTAGCTCAAAATCCTACTTGCATCTTCCAGCTGGTTAGGAAAGGAGACAACAGATTTCTTTTTGTCTTTGCATCAAACCTAAGTGCCGTTATGAATGCGATCTAGATCTAGATACAGGTCTACAGCTGGATGTGATACAAGTAAAATTTGCAAGATTTATCTTGCCGGGGTTGGCTAGTAGTATGAAAAGAATGCTTGATATAATAGTAAATTTATGATACAAAATTGTGACAGTGCTACTGCGACTAAAAAAGAAGAAAAAATAGCCAGAGTTTTCCCACAGCGATTGAGGTTATAAATCCACAGTAAGTGACATCAATCAAGGCCTATAGCGATAGCTCAACTGTGAACAAAATTCAATATTTTCCCTATTTGGTTTTGTAAAACATGCCACTTTTCATGACTTCCGCGCTTTTGCCGCTAGGTGGCGGTGCGAAATCTGTGCACGCAAAAAGCACTAGCTGTCTCATCTTGTCAATTCTAGTACCTTTGCTCATACTAACCAGGAACGGGCGGGTAACTCGGAATTTCACGCGAGACCGCAAGTCCCACGCAACATGAAACCACACAACAGAGAAGCAGGACCTTCATGCTCGTAAATCACCACCAGTTACCTGTTGTAGAGACTAAGCTTAATATGTGGGTCTGAACTTTTATAGTTCATAACATCCGGGATAAGATCTTGGCAGGTGAAAACAAAAATACTTTGTTAGTTCCTGGAGTCCGTGTACCATTTTGTGGGATCCACTTTAGCCGACGTATTTTCATGGTAACATTAAAATTTGATGAAATGGTTTTAGATACATAATCGAAAATTCTCATTTATTTTTATTTATTTTTTGGGGGGGTGGGGGGGGGGGGAACGGGGGCGGACTTTAACTGATGCACTTCCAGCTAGTTTCTTTCAGAGAATGGGACTTCTCATACTGTCCTTTTTGAAGACTGGGGATCAGAATTGTACTTTTAAATAAGAAAGTTAATAAAATTCAGTAAAATGCCAAATTACTGGAAATTTAAGAAAAAATATTTTTCAGTGTCATTTTCATGCACTATTTAAAGTAAGTGTTTTTCAGATGAACCGTTCAGAGTGACTTATGGTGATGAGTCAGTTTAAGTATCATAATGCATACGCTCCTTCAAAAGCGTAGAGAAAATAACAGCTGTCATGTCTGATTAAGAGCGGGAAGATATATCTGTAAAGATTAAGTTTACGATTTGCAACAGGTTTTAACTTCATTTCTGTCTTCAAATCTCAAACGTTTTTCTCCGACCACAAATGTCGGTAAGATTATGTATTCGAGATAGCTCAGCGCGGATGAAATTAGATACCTCCTCCAGACACCTGTCAGTAGTATCGATCTGTGCATTTAGTAAACAGGTCTATAGGGCATAAAGCACAGCTGGTTCGTCCAAAACTAATCAACGATTACCGATTTTCAGATTTTACACTCATGTGGCGACGATTTCTTCACTATTTTAAGATGGGATTGCTACAAGGAACAGTCATTCTGCCTGCCCCATGCGTTGATGTCATTAAGTCCTTCTTAAATCTTACTCTAATAAATTGAGCTAGAGGGTGAACCTGTAAGAGGCTAAAACTTCTCGTCTACGACATCAGAAATCACGAAACTTGGTGTAATGCATCAATTTTTGACGAAGAGTTACGTGGACACATTCATTTTCAACAAAAATCAGTCTTTACTGTTATTTATATTAAACAATTTTGAGCGGCAAAAACAGACACGCATTTTCATCGGCTAGAATCGAAAAATGTGACCGGAAACTGCGCTCCACGTCACTATTTACACATTTCCGTCCGAAAGTCGTTTTATCACATCGGTGTATTCTGCCAGGAATTGTGGTGTAACAAAAAGATTTATCTGTCTTTGCATCGGATCCAAATGTATAATGCGACTTAGATCTACATGTAGATATACAGCTGGGCTTGGTACAAGAAAAATTTGCCATATTTATCTTGCGCGGGTCGGCTAGTAATTTGAACTCACGCTCGAACATTGATCTTCTAAAATTAAAAGCGGTGATGAAAGAGATTCCGAACTCTTTAATTCTTAAAGTGTAGGACTGAGCTCATTTCTGACTCTACAAATTACTATAGATTAAACCGCTCTAGTTTCCCTTAAATATTTCTTAAATGATGTTGCGTTTTTGCATGACTAAACCAATCAGTTTGCCATAATAGAATGATATATTATTTACATATTATTTCTTATTAAATTTATAAAGAGACAAAGTTTTTTCACTTTTTAAAGTTTTATGTGAATATCAATAACTGATTAGAACTGCATCTTACTTGACTTAAACCCTTGAACTCCGAGTGGGACATAGGTCATCTAACAATGTCCTTCACCTTGCTCTGTCCTGGGCTGCGGCTTCAATCTGACCCCACGAGAGTCCCAGCATTTTTGTTTCGCTTGTAGTTGATCTTTGCCATGTTGTCTTGGGTCGCCCTCGGTTTCGTTTGCCTTGGGGGTTCCTTTCAAGGGCCTGGCGAACAATGCTGGTTTGGGGTTTCCGCAGTGTATTTCCAAGCCACCCCCACTTTCTCCGTTTGATTTGCGTTTCCACTGGCTGTTGCTCTGACCGTTCCCACAGCCATTCGTTGGTGACCTTGTCGTGCGAGCTGATCCGCAGGATGGTTCTGAGGCACCTGTTGATGAAGTTCTGCAGCTTGTGTGTTGACTCTTTGGTAGTGAGCCAGGTTTCACATGCGTATAACAGCATAGACTTTACGTTGGTATTAAAAATCCCGATCTTGGTGGACTGGCTGATAAGCTGGGATGTCCAGATTGGTCTGGGCATCTTGAATGCTGCCGACGCTTTCCCAATCCTGAAACTGCATCTAAAGGTTCCTAATTTTATGCAGTTTTACGTTTTCCTCTGAGCCCGAGCAATTACTCTTTGGCTGAGACGTTTTTTCAGCTCAACCTCTTAATCGTAAATCGATGTTCGTTTAATTGCAAACAGCCTACTATTATTATTTGCTATCTTATGTATAAGAAATATGCACCGACAAACACACACATAGACACACAGAAATGTCTGTCGGATAGAGAGTTCGATCGCTGATCGATGGCGAAGACAGAAAGAAAGAGAACGTTCACGTTTTGAGAGGGTATTATCACCGTGTCAGTTTGACATTCACTTTTATCTCTTGACTTTGCTATTTAAAAAGCCCCCCTTTCACACACATGCAGACTCTCACAGTCAGTCTCTCGTTCTCTCTCTCTCTCTCTTTTTGTCTCTCCCTCTCTCTCTCTCTGTGTGTGTGTGTCTCTCTCTCTCTTTCTCTCTCTCTCTCTTTTCCTGTCTCCCCCTCTCTCTGCCTCTCTCTCTGTCTTTCTTTCTCTTTCTCTCTCTCTCTCTCTCTTTTTCTGTCTCTCTCTCTCTCGCGCGCTCTCTCTCTCGCTCTCTCTCGCTCTATTTCTATCTCTCCCTCTCTCTCGCTGTCTATCTCTCTGTCTCTTTGTCTCTCTCTCTCTCTCTCTCTCTCTCTCTCTCACTCTCTCTCTCTCTCTCTCTCTCCCTCTCTCTGCCCCCCCCCCCTTTCTTTGCTCTAATTTTGCAGTCTATTCCTCTTTCTCTCTTTGCCATTATTTTCAATCACAGCCTCTTTACGTTCACTCGTCCAGCTTTTCTGTGTGCATAATATTATGTGTAGGCCTATCTCATCGTGTATGTTTATGTTTGTATTTGTGTCCATCTCTCTCACACCGTCTTACTGATACATGTTAATACAAAGTCAAAATTGGACAAAAAGAAAAAGTTGTATGTAGCGAAACCCTGCGTGAGAAATAAAACCCAAACGATACAAAGCAAACTAAAGAGAAGACAGAAAATACACAAAATTTTCAGCTTTCGCCTTTTTCAAGAAAAAAAAAATCCAACAATAAAAGATTTCAACAGGAAACAGGTGACTTAATTGCGAGTTCTTACTTCATTAGCAGCACCAAAGCACGTCCGTCCGCCAAATTTCTGACTTAATCAAAGTTGTTTTTTGACATCAGATGTGATTTTTATTGATGGCTTAATCATTCACAGATTTATTTGTAGATTTTTGAGGCTTAATGAGCCTTTTTCTTTTTTGTGCAAAATAAAAACAATCGTCACGATAATACAATTTTGCAATAAAATTAACATGGATTTGTGATGAAGAAGTTGAATTGAAAGATATCTAAACCAGAGGGTCCCTGCACGGGCTTACAGGAAAATAAGTTGTGGCAAAAACGTTCTTGCCAATTATCCATATTTTTCCTAAAGCTTTGAAAAAACAAAAACGTATTTCTTAAGCCCAAAATGCACAGAATATTGCACTGTTGAAACAAATTAGTTTACATGAATGTAAATATGCAATCACATGGGTGGAAATGTTTGAGGAATATTTAAGAAACGCTCGGGCAGATTATTTTGAAAGAGCTGTAGGTGAGTTTTGGACATGAAATTGTGAGCCATTTGAAACAAATGAAGACCCGGTATGACAAAATGTTCACTCTGTCAGCAAACCGACCCGGCGAAGGGTGATGAAGCCCGTAAATATCACACTGTGACCCTTGACAGGTTAAGTTCCGTCAAGAGACATCTCTAATAGCGCCTACTGTCGGGGCAGAGGGTCTACCCGGATAGGCAATGAACAAAGAGATACGAGAAAAGAAACGCCCTGTCGTGCTGTTCTATTACGATGAAAATGCGTACATTTTGTGTGGCTAAAATTTTTTTTTTTAAAACCCACACTAAATACATTCAAGAAGCCTTCCCAAAATAAAGGTCCATTTATTTACAGGAATTTCTGACATAATCAAAGTTGTTTTTTGACATCAGAGGTGATTTTTATTGATGGCTTAATCATTAACAGATATGTTTGTAGATTTTTGAGGTCTAATGAGCCTTTTTCTTTTTTGTGCAAAATAAAAACAATCGTCATATGGTGAAAAATGTCACTGGAAATTCCAAAACTTAAAGTACAAATAAACAACATGTAGATGCTTTTATGGTGGTTCTTAACAGTTTCGTGCTCTTGGTGACTCGACTCAACATGATTAAAATAATATTGAAATTTGTGGTGTTCTAATGCAATAAGTGCTGATAATTCAAAAGTAAAAAGGGTTTCCAAGATAGATTTCTGAAAATGGAAAGATTCAATTCAATTCAAAAGCACACGATAAGTTCACCATTGATCCTTGTGCACTATGTAAATAAGGACATATCTCTAGACATTGTAAAACAATGCACACATAGTTTACTTTAAAATTTAACTTTACATCCGTTTTTTAAAGCTGCTGTGACACCTGTTGTCACGAGTGGAGTGAGTGCAATTAAGGGGATTGCTACAGAGCGGGTGTAGAATAAGAAGAGCTCACGACAGACGGATAGGAAAAGACGTGAAAGGGGAAGAGTAAAAATAACTCATGCAGACAAGTGGGAAAAGCGTGCGTGTATGAGTGGTGTGGAAGTCTGAATGAGGCGAAAGCGCTGGATTACTATCACTGCAAGTTAGAAGGTCCTACGGATCGGACCTGTGAATAAGAGCCCATCGGGCGGACATAAAGGGAAGCAGTCGAGAAGACTAGTGAGAGTCTTTCCAGTTATGACTGGTGTCGGGGACGGGCCGCAGAGCCACCTCGATGAGCACAGGGGATAGGCCAGCATAGGGCCGGAGGCCACACATAGGCCAGAAGTGAGGCTGTCAGTGCAGGACAGTAGAGGCACATAAAGTCGTGGCAGTCAGGCCACGGACAGGGACGTAGATATGAGAGTGAATGAGATACTATATTGTTGCCATGTTGATAGGCTAGTGAACTGATACTATGTTGTTGCCATGTTGATGGCTATGGAGATAATAATGTGTTATTGCCCTGCTGAGGTGCGAGGGGAATGCTAAGGTGTATGACAATAGGAAGGTGATATTGAGAGACTGCGGTGCCAGTAAATTATTAATGTGCTATTAAGACCCTGAGGGGAGAGGCTGAGGCCGAAGTGCCTTTAGGAGTAACTACCGGATTGTGGATCCGAGGGAGAGTGTGTGTGAGAATAAGGCCGTTGTACGGCAGGGCATTTCAATAATATAATGTATGTAATTGCGCTATTATATGTATAATTATGTTTAATAAATGTGTGAGTCTGATGGGTTGTTCTGTTAAGTGTTAAACTTGTTTGTTCGTGATTGTTGTCCTGTCATACTTATTACATCTCCCAGTCTGGGATTTGTGACACTGGGGGCTCGTCCAATTTCGTAGTATTTAGTTAGTAGTTAGTGGGCATTTGTTACTGTAGTCTTTGTCCACGTAGTACTTATCTTGTGGTAGGAATTTGTGCTGTCTTTGTTCGTTGAATGAATGGAAATTTCATGATGATATGATTTATGTATATTGACGCATGTATTTTGATGAATATGTATTAATGTGTACTTAAATTTCTGCAGAGTGTGCGTGCCAGCCTGTAGAGGTCAAGCAGCCAGAGCTCCGAGGAAAGGGAGAAATTGAAATCTAGGGTGAAAGTTAAGTGAAAATTTTGTGCCCTGGATTGAGGGCTGTCTTTTCTTCTGTCTTTTCCTGCTGTTTTTCTGTTTTCGTTGTAATTGATTATACGGGCGGTGGCGCGGGTTTGCTGTGGTGAGCGTAGTTTATCCTCTTCGGGAGGTGGGCTAAATTTGGAACTTCGTTCATCACAGCGAACAGTTCTGTAGGGACCTGTATTTTTGTTTAGATTGTAGCGTTCTATCTTCCTCGTTGTTTTAGGAAGACGTTTCTCTTGTCCTTCTCCTCCCTATCTGTAGATACGTTCTTTTTTTTCAGACTCTGTTCTTGTTTGTACCGTGTAGTATAATCGGCGTAGTTAGGTTGCATTTTTTTCCATTATATTTTCTTTTGTAGAAGCTTTGTCCTAGTCTGGTTCGTTGTCCTTGACGTACTTGTGGTCTTTCTACTGAATTTCTTCATTCTTGTCGTTTCTATTTTTTTTTTATAATTAATAGTGCTATACATTTTGTAGATATAGAATTAGTTGTGCTGTAAAGGTAAATTTCTGAATTGTATTTGAGACAATTGGGTATTGTTATATCTGGTGTGATCTCAGGTCTCTGGTCGTGTTGTTAGTGATCATACCGACAGGGTAGCCGTTTTCATAGTATACATACCATAACCATAAATCTGTGAAATGGCGGAACTCCAACAACTAATGAAGTTGGGTAAGGAACTTGGCCTGGAGGGAGAGGAGCTACGCGGCTGGATTAAAGAACAGCAGGCGGATTTGCGCGATGAGCGTGCTAAGGATAGAGAGCGAGAAAAAGAGGCTCAAGAGCGACAGAGAGAGCAGGAAAAAGAGGCTCAGGAAAAGGAAAGAGAGGCTAAGGCTCAGGAGCAGGAGAGGGAGTTTAAGTTAAAGGAGATAGAAGCTCAAGAACGGGAGCAGGAGATAAAGTTAAGGGAGATAGAAGCTAGGGATAACCAACAGGAGAGAGAGACGCGAATGAGAATCGCGGAGTTGGAAATCAAAAAGAATACGCCAACGGAAACAGTTGAGCGGCAGGTACACAATAAAGGTGGCGTTAGGATTAAGCTCCCTACGTTCGACGACCGGAAGGACGACATAGACGCCTTCCTTTACAGGTTCGAGCTGAACGCACAATTGCAATGGGGGGAAAATAAGGAATTATGGGCCACGTACCTGGCGTCGCTATTGCAGGGGCGAGCGTTAACCTACTTTAAAGAGCTACAGCGCGAAGACGTGCGAGATTACGATAAGCTGAAGGCTTTGCTGCTTCGCCGATTTGCGCGTACCGAGGAATATTTCCGGGAGCAGTTTAGGCGAGCACGTGCAGATACCAGGGAGGACTTTGCTGCCTTCGTCGCGAGACTAACGGAGTATTTCGCGAACTGGGTAGACTTGGCGCATGTGGGCGCGGATTTTGCTAAACTGAAAGACTTAATGATCCGTGACCAGCTGTACGCGTCGTGCCACAAAGATCTGGTGGCTTTCCTGAAAGAGAACGAACCCGCGACGGTGCAGGAGGCGTCTAAGTTGGCGGAGGCATACCGTACGGCGCATCCGTCCAAACCAGTCGCCAGGGCGTACGTCCAAGATGCTGGGTACGTCGCCGTTGTCGAGGGGTCGCCGGCAGGACTTGGGGACAGGTCGCGTCAGCGTGGTGCCTATAGTGGGCAAGCCCAGGGGCAGCATAGGGGCTATCACCAATCACCGGCATATGGATCCGGTAAGTTTGACCGAGCAGGAGGGCTAGGTCGCGGTAATGGCCGGGGGCGAGTTGTGACCTTTGCCGATGACCGACGGCATAGGGACTCTAGTTCCGGTCGCGAGGGGTCACGGGGACCCAGGCCTAGGGCAGCACAGGGAGCGGAGTGTTGGACTTGCGGACGCGTGGGTCACTTTTCGCGCGAGTGTAGGGCCGCGAAGTGTTGGAACTGCGGAAGAGCAGATCACATCAGCGTGAACTGCCCTGCAGGTAGGATAGCGGCGAACGTGGACAGTAGCTCCAGTCCATGTTCCCCAAATAAATTTCATCATGCGGCTGCGTGTGTTACATCGGACAACGGAGGCGGACAGTATTCTAAGTGTCCCAGTTGTGAGAAGTTATTATCTTCCGGTGTTTTACCTTGTGGGAGAAAGATCCCCGTTATAAATTCATGTCATACAGGAGGTGGTCTTAGGGTTTATCCGGGGTTTGTTGGGGACGAACCGGTCTCGGTTTTACGAGATACAGGATCTACCGTTGTGGGAGTGCATAGGGATTGCATTCGGGATTCACAGCTTACAGGTGAGACTGTCCCGTGCATACAATTTTCGGGGGCCATTGAGAAATTGCCCATGGCAAGAATAATGATAGATACACCTTTCCTTAGCGGGGAAGTCGAAGCAGTCGTTGGTTGTTTTCCAGGCGCCCAGCTCATCATTGGGAATGTATCACGGGTAGTTTCCCCTTCCGATGAGAACGTGCAAGCATGGTCGCAATCAAAAGGTATTGACTTTTGCGCCGCGGTCGAAACACGTCGACGGGTAGCTGATAAAGATAAGATTAGACCTTTGGCTACGCCAGCGGTCAACCTAGATATCACGCCAGAGCGCTTGGCGAGATTACAAAGGGAGGACCCATCATTAAACCCATGTTTTGGGGAAGCGCGAACCGAGAAAACGAGGAGATATAAGAACGGGTCATCTTCTTTTTTTGTTCAGGCGGGCATTCTGTTCCGTAAGTATGTAACGGTGTCCTCCATTTTAAAGCAGGTCGTTGTGCCAGCGTTGCTGATCGCAACAGTATTGCATTTGGCACATGATGTCCCATTAGCGGGTCATATGGGGATAGCTAGAACCAAAGAAAGGGTTCTTAAAAATTTTTACTGGCCATCGATCCACAGAGATGTGCAAGTCTATTGTAAGACGTGCAGTGCGTGCCAAAAGACGACGCATAAGGGTCGTACACCCCAGGCTCCTCTTCAGAAGATCCCCACGGTCTCGGAACCGTTTAAAAAGGTCTCGATAGACCTTGTTGGCCCCATTCACCCAGCGACCGATAGGGGGAATCGATTTTTCTTAACGGTCATATGTAATGCTACGAGATGGCCAGAGGCGGTTCCTCTGCGGACCATAACGTCTGAGGCAGTCGCGGAAGCGTTGTTTGCAATTTTCGCTAGGGTAGGAATACCAGAGCAAATTCTGTCTGATAGGGGGGCGCAATTTACGTCGCAGATGATGAAGGAATTGTTCCGCTTATTCAGTATACAACCCATCACTACCACCCCTTATCATCCGCAGGCTAATGGCATGTGCGAGAGATTGAACTCGACGTTAAAGTCGATGCTGCGTAAGGTAGCTGCTGATCGCCCTAAAGATTGGGATAGATATATCCCTGCAGTGTTATTCGCGTACAGAGAGGTACGGCAGGAGTCAACGGGATTCTCGCCGTTCGAAATGATGTACGGTCGTAGTCCTAGGGGCCCAACTGATGTTCTTCGGGACATGATGACGTCGCCATCATCGGGAGACGATGAGCAGATTTCGGTGTTTCAGTACCTTGTTGATTTAAGAGAAAGACTATCTTCAGCGCGCACTATAGCAGAAGAAGCTTCGGGTATCGCTTCGAAAAGAGCAAAAGACTATAAAGATAGAGGTTCCAAACTGAGAATTTTTAAGCCAGGAGACAAGGTTCTGTTGTTGTTACCTACGGACCATAATAAGTTATTGATGACATGGAAAGGCCCCTATGTTATTGAGCGAGTTGTTTCAAAGGTAGATTACGCTATCCACATTGATGGAGCGAGTAAGGTTTTCCATGTTAACATGCTACAGAGATTTTATGAGAGACCACAGTATCTGTGTGCACAGACAAGACCAGAGGAGACTGTCTTCTCTACTGCTTGTACGGGGGTCGTAGACCAGTTGGACTGTGACGTAAGCGACACCGAGCCGCAGGAGGAGTTACAAATTCAATTGCCGGAGTTAACTCCGACACAAGGTTACAGGGACGTAAAAATTAACCCTGACCTTACGAGTTCAAGGGGTGGGGAACTTGAGACCCTGTTAGCGTCATTTCCGGATGTTGTTACGGATTTGCCGGGTCGCACTACGGTGATCCAGCACCACATAAAGTTGACTTCGGATAAGCCAGTATTTCTTAGACCGTATCCGTTGCCATTTTCTTCGAGAGATAGAGTCATAAAGGAAGTTGAGTCAATGTTGAAGTTAGATGTGATAGAACCATCAACATCGCCGTATTCATCACCCATCGTCCTCGTGAAAAAACTTGATGGATCGGTGCGGTTCTGTATTGATTTTCGAAGATTGAACACTATTACGGTAGGCGATAGGGAGCCTATTCCGTTTCAGGAGGAATTAATAGCTTCATTGGCCGGGTCCACGTGGTTTTCCAAGATAGATTTAACGAAAGGTTATTGGGAAATCCCGCTTACTGAGGAGTCTAAACAATACACGGCGTTCCAAACGCCCATTGGATTATTCCAATTTAAGGTCATGCCATTTGGGTTGGTAAACGCGCCAGCGACGTTTGCACGATTAATGAGATTAGTGTTGAAGGACATACCTAATGTCGTGTCATTCTTTGACGATATAGCATGCCATACGTCGACATGGTCTGATCATATTCAGACACTAACAGTAATTTTTCAACGATTACGTCATTTTGGGTTAACTGCTAAACCCGCAAAGATGGATTTGGCATGTCCAGAGATAATATTCTTAGGACATATTGTGGGTAGAGGTGTTCAGAGACCTGAAGAAACAAAAATTGACAAGTTAGTAGGGTTGCAAATCCCTAAAACAAAGAAACAAGTCAGAAGCTTAGTGGGAATTTTAAATTATTACAGAAAGTTCATTCCAAATTTTTCCTCCTTGTCATCTTCTCTTACTGACCTTACTAAGAAGGGACAACCCGATAAGGTCCAGTGGACGTCTGAATGTCAGACATCATTTGATAATTTGGTGACAGCATTATCATCGTCACCCATTCTGATATTACCCGATTTTCGATCTAATTTTATCCTCAGAACGGACGCGTCGGACTCTGGTGTCGGCGCTTGTCTTCTGCAGGAGAAGAACGAATGTCTCCATCCTGTATGTTATGTCAGTAGGAAGTTATTGCAGAGAGAAAGAAAGTATTCTGTGATAGAGCGTGAGTGTCTTGCCATTGTCTGGTCAGTCCAGAAACTAGGACGTTATCTCATGGGACGAGAATTTTGTATCCAGACAGACCACAAGCCACTGACATTTTTGTCGAAGAATCGTTCGTCCAGTCCACGCTTGTCTAGATGGGCATTGGCTTTACAGCCGTATACCTTCGTTATTCAACCAATTCCAGGAACCAGCAATCATATCGCCGACTACCTTAGTCGAGCCTAGGGGAAGATTTCAGGAGCTTATACATCGGAGGACAGGAACATTGACAGGATCTGTGTGAATGAGTCGACTTTAAAATATTGACATTATAAATATGATATGAAGAATGGTTGATAGGTTGAGTGGTTTTTGATTCTGTATTAGATATTGTGTTTAGTTAGCTATTCATGATGTGACACATATATGCATATTGCAGGCCATATTGATCCCCATATTTTCCCCTGATTTCGGTATTCTATATACTAGGGGAACTGCTAGGACATTTTTCTAGTGTAGGTATTGCTCACGCTCACTCGTTGACAGTCATCTTGATGTGATTTGAAATTAATTGCATTAATTTTTTTGGGGTGGGGGATGATGTCACGAGTGGAGTGAGTGCAATTAAGGGGATTGCTACAGAGCGGGTGTAGAATAAGAAGAGCTCACGACAGACGGATAGGAAAAGACGTGAAAGGGGAAGAGTAAAAATAACTCATGCAGACAAGTGGGAAAAGCGTGCGTGTATGAGTGGTGTGGAAGTCTGAATGAGGCGAAAGCGCTGGATTACTATCACTGCAAGTTAGAAGGTCCTACGGATCGGACCTGTGAATAAGAGCCCATCGGGCGGACATAAAGGGAAGCAGTCGAGAAGACTAGTGAGAGTCTTTCCAGTTATGACTGGTGTCGGGGACGGGCCGCAGAGCCACCTCGATGAGCACAGGGGATAGGCCAGCATAGGGCCGGAGGCCACACATAGGCCAGAAGTGAGGCTGTCAGTGCAGGACAGTAGAGGCACATAAAGTCGTGGCAGTCAGGCCACGGACAGGGACGTAGATATGAGAGTGAATGAGATACTATATTGTTGCCATGTTGATAGGCTAGTGAACTGATACTATGTTGTTGCCATGTTGATGGCTATGGAGATAATAATGTGTTATTGCCCTGCTGAGGTGCGAGGGGAATGCTAAGGTGTATGACAATAGGAAGGTGATATTGAGAGACTGCGGTGCCAGTAAATTATTAATGTGCTATTAAGACCCTGAGGGGAGAGGCTGAGGCCGAAGTGCCTTTAGGAGTAACTACCGGATTGTGGATCCGAGGGAGAGTGTGTGTGAGAATAAGGCCGTTGTACGGCAGGGCATTTCAATAATATAATGTATGTAATTGCGCTATTATATGTATAATTATGTTTAATAAATGTGTGAGTCTGATGGGTTGTTCTGTTAAGTGTTAAACTTGTTTGTTCGTGATTGTTGTCCTGTCATACTTATTACATCTCCCAGTCTGGGATTTGTGACACCTGTGACAAACGGCAGCACCAGTCACAAACGGTAGCACCAGTGACAAACGGTAGCATCAATGACAAACGGTAGCACCAGTGACAAACGGTGGCACCAGTCACAAACGGTAGCACCAGTGACAAACTGCAGCACCAGTGACAAACGGTAGCACCAGTGACAGACGGTAGCACCAGTCACAAACGGTAGCACCAGTGACAAACGGTGGCACCAGTGACAAACGGTAGTACTAGTGACAAACGGCAGCACCAGTCACAAACGGTAGCACCAGTCACAAACGGTAGCACCAGTCACAAACGGTGGCACCAGTCACAAACGGTAGCTCCAGTGACAAACGGTAGCATCAGTGACAAACGGTAGCACCAGTGACAAACGGTGGCACCAGTCACAAACGGTAGCACCAGTGACAAACGGCAGCACCAGTGACAAACGGTAGCACCAGTGACAGACGGTAGCACCAGTGACAAACGGTAGCACCAGTGACAAACGGTGGCACCAGTGACAAACGGTAGCACTAGTGTCAAACGGCAGCACCAGACACAAACGGTAGCACCAGTGACAAACGGTAGCACCAGTGACAAACGGTGGCACCAGTCACAAACGGTAGCTCCAGTGACAAACGGTAGCACCAGTGACAAACGGTGGCACCAGTCACAAACGGTAGCACCAGCCACATACGGTAGCACCAGTCACAAACGGTAGCACCAGTGACAAACGGTGGCACCAGTCACAAATGGCAGCACCAGTCACAAACGGTAGCACCAGTCACAAACGGTAGCACCAGTCACAAACGGTGGCACCAGTCACAAACGGTAGCTCCAGTGACCAACGGTAGCACCAGTGACAAACGGTGACACCAGTGACAAACGGTAGCAACAGAGGCAAACACTAGCACCAGTGACAAACAGTGACACCAGTGACAAACGGTAGCACCAGTGACAAACGGTCGCACCAGTGACAAACGGTAGCTCCAGTGACAAACGGTAGCCCCAGTGACCAGCGGTAGCTCCAGTGACAAACGGTAGCACCACTGACATATGGTGGCACCGGTGACAAAACTTTCACTTAATATTTTGAGTCGGTACATTAACTTTCAATATTTAATGTCATAAAGTCATGAAGTTTTAGCTGCTTACATGTTACCCTCTACCTCCATTATTTTTTTTCATTGAGAAAGAATGACAGTAATTTTACCACCTGCTCTGCTTGGTTATGGAAAGTGCTTAGAATGTCAGAAAACGTTCATAAGCATACAAAGGCAGCTACTGGCAACAGCAGAAATACACACGTCTTATACTACTCATAAAGTGTAACCAGACAGGTAGAAAATCACCAACAATAACATAAGTTATGATGATTATGGTTATGCTTGGTGGTGGTGATAATGACGATGATGCTAATGTACTGCTACTCATCCTACAACATGTACTACAGCTACTACTACTACTACCAAAATCACTATTAGTACTTCTGCTACTGCTACTACTGCTAATAATAATACAACTGTCACTACTACTAATATCACTACAGCTACTGCTACTATGGTAATTTTTACTACTATCACTACAACTACTCTTACCACTGCTACTATGGTAATTTTTACTACTATCACTACAATTACTGTTACCACTGCTACTATGGCAATTTTTACTACTATCACTACAACTACTCTTACCACTACTACTATGGTAATTTTTACTACTATCACTACAACTACTCTTACCACTGCTACTATGGTAATTTCTACTACCATCACTACAACTACTCTTATCACTGCTACTATGGTAATTTTTACTACTATCACTACAAGTACTCTTACCACTGCTACTATGGTAATTTCTACTACCATCACTACAACTACTCTTATCACTGCTACTATGATAATTTCTATTACCATCACTACAACTACTCTTGCCACTGCTACTATTGTAACTACTACTACCATCACTACAACTACTCTTATCACTGCTACTATGGTAATTTCTACTACCATCACTACAACTACTCTTACCACTGCTACTATGGTAATTTCTACTACCATCACTACAACTACTCTTACCACTCCTACTATGGTAATTTTTACTACTATCACTACAACTACTCTTACCACTGCTACTACGGTAATTTTTACTACTATCACTACAACTACTCTTACCACTGCTACTATGGTAATTTTTACTACTATCACCACAACTACTCTTACCACTGCTACTATTGTAACTACTACTACTATCACTACAACTACTCTTGCCACTGCTACTATTGTAACTACTACTACCATCACTACAACAACTCTTACCACTGCCACTATTGCAATTTCTACTACCATCACTACAACTACTCTTACCACTGCTACTATGGCAATTTCTACTACCATCACTACACCTACTCTTACCACTGCTACTATGGTAATTTCTACTACCATCACTACAACTACTCTTAGCACTGCTACTATGGTAATTTCTACTACCATCACTACAACTACTCTTACCACTGCTACTATGGTAATTTCTACTACCATAACTACAACTACTCTTACCACTGCTACTATGGTAATTTCTACTACCATCACTACAACTACTCTTACCACTGCTACTATTGTAACTACTACTACTATCACTACAACTACTATTACTGCCACCGCTGCAACTATTGCAAACTACAACTACTATATGTACTACTTCTACTACTGCCATTACAACTGCTACCTATCATAATAATAACAATGATCATAGTTATGTTTATAATGTGCATGTTAGATTAGGGCCATATCTATGAAGGTCGGATACAGACATCTGCTGACTATGAACAATCATCTCTCGGCTCACAAATGTTAACTTCAAGCTGAAGGCATAATTATCAGCTCCTGGTCAGGAGCTATCGAATTTGTGTTAAAAAAATTTAATGTCTGTCTATCTCTTTGTCTGCCGGTCTGTCTGTCTGTGCTTCTGTCTGTTGACTGTCTGTTAGATCGTTTGTGTATCTATCTATCTATCTGTCTCTCCGTCCGTCCGTCCGTCCGTCCATCCATCCATCCGTCCATCAATCTATTTACCTATCTTTCTGTCTGTCTGTCTGTCTGTTTGTGTGTCTGCATGTATGTCTATCTATCGATCTATCTATTTATCTATCTGTCTGTCTATCTATCTTATCTTATCTTATCTTATCTGATCTGATCTGATCTGATCTGATCTTATATTATATTATCTTATCTTATCTTATCTTATCTTAATCTAAATCTAATCTTAACTAAATCTATTTATCTGTCTATCTATCTGCCTGCTGACTATGTGGTTCTTCCTGTCTGCTGACCGTGTGTTGTCTACCTCCCTGTCTATCCCTCTGTCTGTGTATCCATCTATCAGTTAGCCTGCCACACTATCAACTACTACTCACCAAGTGCAGGTTTGACCCTCGATCTTGAGACGGCAAGTCCTACAAACAAAGAGAAGACACACACAAGTAACGTCAACTGCATGCTTACAGCCTCACGACCTCTGTCCACTATCAGAATCTAACACGCAATTTAGATTTTGCCCTCGCTTTAAAAATCTGGGCAACGTCAAGCTGTCGATCACAGGAGTGGTTAGTCCATGAACAGAGTAGTCATTTTGTTGACTTCTAAATATTATTATTATTTTTATTTGCCTATAGTATCTGGGAGACGGGCGGGGGAAAGGCGAAAGGGGCGCGGCTTAAATTCAGGCAACAGATGTCGATAAGCTTCAGGCGATCCAGATGATTGAATGCAACATATGAGTAAGAACTACGGCATGCTGATCGTTGAAACCAACGAGTTGATGGCGGCCAATTTTTGGTCCAACGACTGCATGAGATAGGATGCATTTTGAGGAACTCTTCTTATTTACATTTCACAAAACGGATGAACGCCATTCATTCCATATGGCTCTCACTTCTGTGTGTTCACCGAAGAAACAAAACCCCCCTGGTGGACACCGCTGTACCTTTATTTTCGCCCTCTACACTTGTGCTGTGCTTTAGGGAAGTGGTCCACATGTCGCGCTCGGCACTTTCGAGATAGAGCCAAAAATAGGTGGCTAGGGACTTCCCCGACCTATGATCAGTCTTCTGTATAAATAGATTCCTTAATCATTTCTTTATGCCTGGGCAAAAGAATTTTAATGAACTGAGCCCAAAAATGTTTTTTTCCCTCCAATTTGCTGACCCATTCTAGTGGTCTATTTGAATTAATAAGTCTTCAAACGAGTTTTTTTTTTCAAAAATGACCTTTTCTATCTTGCTAACTTGAAATAGCCATAATTTGGTCGATTTCAACATTTTTACATGAAATAAAGTACAATCTTCTCAGGACAGTTTGTACTTCTACAGTACACTCTTAACTCAGCTTTGGAAAAAGAAATGGCCATGTGGACAATTTCCCTAGAGCGCTTCCCATGTTGTCCCATTATATTTTTTCTTTACCTGAGAATGTAGGGATACGTTAAAATACGATGGTTACACATTCTGCTTGTTCGTGCACCCAGGGGAAGGCGCTCCGCACACAGTATTCGGGCCACATGCATTTTCTGGTCAGTGAGAAAGAAGAACTAACAGTAATTTTACTACCTGCTCTGCTTGGTTATGGAAAGTGTTTGGAGTGTCTGAAAACGTTCACAAACATACAAAGGCAGCTACTAACAAGAAATAGAAATGTACAAGCCATATTTTGTTTTGTTTTCCTCACAACTCTGGTAGCAGAGAGCTCATCACAGGAACCTTAGGTACCAGGGGAATGTATCAAAATGTCCGGATGAAACTTTACCGCCGAATATACGTCATCATTTTTGCTGTATTTCATGCAGGAATAAATTGCAAATTGTTCCTGTTCACAATGAAGATGAGGTTAGATCGACAGCATTTTAAGTATACTCTCTCTTCTGTTAGATTAACTAAAGGCCCGAGAGCTAAAAGTACGTTTTTTGAACTTCGAAACTTAGGGAGATAAATGTGTTTTATGGATGCCGAAGCCCATTATCTGAATACTGAAACAACTAAAGAACGTGTGGTCGTATTCATAATCCGTACGTTAATTTAAGTAAATGCGTTAACCGGTGTTAACGCCAAAAAAATTGAAAAAATGGTATTCGCAATTAGTATGTTAGTTTTACGTATTTGCGTTGACGGCCTCAAAATTAACGACAGCCAAACCCATTGCGCTAACTTAACGTATTTGCGTTATCACCTTTCCCGGTCGAGAATAATGGCGGCTTTAAGCATTCTGCGATGTCGATGTCACGAACATTTTCATCTAGTGGTGCGTACTGATGACAGAAATAATGACGGAAAACAGTGCAGATCACACCATACTATTATAATGAGGTTTCACGCGCATCCTTCATGAAATGATTGACCGCCGTTTGAGAATAAAATGATTATCTACTGAGAGAATCGAGCGTGTGTTCACTCGGCCTAACTAAAACACCACAAGCACACATTGCTGCAACATTATTTCACCCGCTGCGCTTCATTACAGTTCTTCCCCTCATTTCCCCATTTAAATATTGCTCAGGAATGAGCTCTGATAGAGTTGTTGTGTGTGCAGTGCAGAATAAGATGAGGATGGTGGGCTAACCTGCCAGTTGGTTCAAGGATTACAAGATAAATCTACCTCGAGCCCTCGGTGCTGTCATTAGTGACAATGAAATATTGTTTTAGCCAAGCGTGTACGAATACGGGCACAGGGTAGTGACCATTCTTTCGGCTAGGCTGGTCATAGCAGTCATCTAGACTATGGTCATGCCTCTCCCTTCCACTGATCATATGTGAGCCTACCAGGTCATGCATGTCCAGTGTTTAAGTTATTCAAGTTCATGCACTTTCCATTCATCTACGCTCCAAAATCACAGTTTAGTAGGTCACAGCTTGGCCTATATTCGCTATTCATACTGTTTAATAACAGTCATACAGAAATGCATCGTAGAATGTCTCTAGGTGCTAAAAGGTCAGAAGGGCAGTAAGAAGGACAGAACTTTTTTGAAACAACCTGAAATACATTGATGCACTCCAATAGCCCTTTGCCTTTCTAGATGTGTGGCCACCTTCTCCCTGGGTGGCATTGGCTGTCGCAACCGGTAGGTTATATCTCAGATCCACCTCCCCCCCCCCCTCCACATCCCTCCTCCGCATCCCCACACCACACTCCGTTTCTCTTTGTTGCTCAGTCCGGGCGCTAAGGCGCATCTTGTCTAAATAATGAACTCCAGCTGAAACCGTGCAAGGCCCGGCGAGTTACTGCACAGAGCATGCAAGTTGATAGAAGACTTGGTATGGAGAGCTTTAAGCAGAGAGTATAGATGTATAGAGGGATCTTACTTCCGCCAAATCGCGAAACTAGGTCGCTGCGGTAGGCTAAACATGAAATTGAAGAATTGAAAGAGACCGACTTCACCAAAGATAGTGTGCATATCTGTTTAGTGTGGTTTGTTCATATTTTTGGGCTGACTGAAACTATTTAAAGCCGTTTGTAAGTTCTTACGCTCCATGGAAATATACAAACGGGTATTGTTTACCGCAGCGACCTACTTTCCGCTCCATGTTAACAGTGGTTTCGCAGAGTCTTCCGTGTCTAGCAGTGCAAATCGACCGATAGTGAAACCTCTCTATACATACATACTCTCTGATTTAAGTCAAAGTCTTCTGGATAATAATATAAAACTTCTCTTTTCTCAGCGTGTGTGAAATGAACACCCGGCAACGGCATCATGTTCTTGTACTGAATATTAAGTCATATCACAGTAGGCCTATACCACACAAGGCCAAATCACCCCAAACCATGTTATATTATTATCATCATAATTACATATCATTTCACACCACATCAGTCACACATAGCATACCACCAGTAACTTCACATCACAGTCGCCATCTTCCTACATGCATTTCACAGATCAGTAAAGTGAAAAGTTTTTTTCTCTCCCCATGGACATGCAGCTCAACTAAAGAAGTCTCGGAGTTCAGCTCAGCTGCTAAGTAGCTCTTGTATAATGATAAAATAATTTGGGCAACGGGGAGAATAAATAGAATCGGACGGATTGTGTACGTTTCCGCTGTCAGCACACCTTGAATAGTATCTCTGTAACTTGGCGTGATCCCATTGCCATAAATACACTCGAGCCAAAAAGTTAAGCAACCTTCACTAACAAGATTTGTATTTCTTTAAATCAAGAATAATTTCATTACTAAATGGCATGTGCCTATTGCTTGACCTCTTAACTGTACACCTGAATAAACAAAACGCTATTCACTTGCAAAGCGTGCTGTGAGTAGATCTCACAATGACACATGTTGTAATTCAAAAAAACTAGTTTTGAAAACGGGTCTCTCATTGATTGTAAAAGCAACAACCCAGGGTTGCTTAACTTTTTGGCTCGAGTGTAGTTGCTCTGCTGTGCAATGACGCCAGATTATGTAATTCAGTGTCGTAAAGCCTAATTAGCCAAGATGACATCAGCTGCTCTAATTTCATTATGGATGTCACAATGAAGCTGGGACCCTCAGCTGCCGCTCGGTTTAGGACGGCACAGTGTATGACTGTATGCTCCGTGCCGTATGCAAAAATACGCTACTACATGCCCATGATCCTCGGTTAAAATTTCTCTATGACTTCTTTTTTTTCTCCTTCAGTCCACCCCCTCTTCTATTTCAGACTACAGCCTACAAATCCCCCCTCCTCCCCTGCCCCGAGTAAGTTTCACTCAGACACCCGCTGGCAATGGTAACCAGCTTGTCAAAAGACATTACCCCCCCCCCCCTCAAGCCCGTACTTCTGGCACAGTCCTAATCTTGGCGGGAGTTGAACAATCTTGTCATCAGATAGTCCTAAAAACCTTAAACGCCTTTCAAATAATATTTTAATGTGTTAAAATTAGAGTGACTAATGGTGTGAATAATACTGCTGTTCAAAGTAGATGAGATCAATCTTGGAGTAATTTGACGCTTTCTTTTTCAAAGAAAATTGTCTTCGTTTTGTATGCACAACGCACTCATATTTATTCTTGCACAATGAAGACATTGCTTTGGTTGCTATCGGAAGCTAGAGGCCCAGAAGAAAG
>OZ007570.1:10419466-10421966 GCA_963931925.1 Onchidella celtica
AGATCATAGAGTGAGTTTCATAACGTATCGCTTGGACCATTACATGTTTAACACTGGTAATCAATTATATATTTGTGCCTGAATACTAGCTCTTGCATTTTGAAAATTCCACTTGGTCCAGCCAGCGTATCTACAGCTGCACTAACACCAGCGGCCCGAAATCTGTTTGATCATTAATATGTTTAGTTTGCTTTGGCAATGTTGACGGTGCAAATTTGATCTTCCATCCAAATTTCTGAAGACCCCAACACATTAACCATATCATGCAGAGAAATGTACAAAAAGTCGAGATTTGGCGACGACTGTAGGTCTATAAGCCCTGTCTGGTCCAAAAACGACCTTTTGCTATCAGTTCAGATTTGGCAGGCCGTTCTTGTACCTCGGTATATTCTCTAAACCAAACCTTTCACGGTGTCTTTTTCGCCGTCGTGTTTCTCCAGGCTGGTAACGGCTACACGGCTACACTACAACAGATCAGGCTCTGTCCAATGGAGAGAAGCCCAACGAGAAGGGCTCAGTGGTCGAAATTGAAGTGGGAGATAAAGACCCTGGACAGTGACCAACATCAGTCAGAACTACACATCATGGAGCGAAATATTATAAAAACCACAGAAAAACTGTGGGGTCGCACAACCGCAGAATGAAAGAACAAGGAAGTTGTGCTGCCTCTAATAAACAATAATAAACACAGCACCGAACAATTAACAAAATAATCAAATAGTCTTTTAGACAACCAACCAATCAATCAACCAACCAACCATGTGTACCAACAAAATACCCAACCAACCAACCAACCAACCAACCAACCAACCAACCAACCAATCATCCAGCCAAGTGACCAATCATCCGACCTGCTCACCTAACTTCCTTCCTACCTACCTACCTACCTGCCTACCTACCCCACCCACCTATCTATCTACCCACCTATCTATCTACCCACCTATCTATCTACTCACCCTCCCACTCACCTACCTACCGACCTACCAGCCTACCGATCTACCTACCTACCTACCTACCCACCTACCTACCTACCTACCTACTTACCTACCTACCTACATACCCACCTACATACCTACCTACCTACCCATCCACCTACCTACCCACCCACTTATCTACTGACCTACCTACCGACCGACCGACTGGCTGACGCCTGGGCTAGTTCATCGTTCTTTCCTCAGTTGTTGCTCATGCTGTTGTTTTTTCTTACCTGGAACAGCAACCTGCATGGGGTGTGTTGTTATTGTTGGCGTTGTTGTTATAATATAACATTTACCATGAATTTGTTTCAGTTCTGACCATTGACACAGCAATTTCAATTATCATGTGAGCAAACATAGGCATCTCAGTGGCCAACAGATAGACAACGCTGAGTTCAGACGTGCATTTGCAGGCGCTGTTGTGCATGGCATGTTCAACTGGCTGGAGGTCATTGTGCTGCTACTTAATCATTGCTGGTAAGCCTGAAGTTAAACGGGACCTCGAGCACATAAAGCAAGTCTCAAACAAGACAAGTCTGTCTTAGTAGTGCGAGCGCGTCAAAACTGTAGTGAGTCCACTAGCCAAAAGATCAACGCTTGAGGAAAACCTCGTTTTCCTGGTTTTCTTTGCTGCTGCCTCCATCGCGCTGAACCGTTACACGAGTACGGCTGTAGCGTCTAGGAGGTTTTCCTACTCGTGCCGCCTTGTCCAAAGTTGTTCTTTCGTGCGGAAGAGTTCCCAAAATTTTACGACTTAGTGATAACGCAATTGCGTAGTTAACGTCGTGATTATGAATACCAAATTTTCTAGGTTATAGCGTAAATTTATGCGCTAAGTTAACGCCAAAATCTACTCATCTTTGTCGTTGCAGCGTAGAATTCGTTTAGAGCAGATTACCACAAAAAGTCTATAAATCCATTGCTAACAATACCAACGTCTACTTATGATCAAAAATACCTCAGTCACAAGGAAAAGTGAGAAAAAAAAAAGTATTGAGGGCAAAGTGAAAAGAATGCCCTAGCCCAAACAAATGAATGGCATTTGCACGAAGCATCAAACTGAGTTTGAAAACTAAAGTTAATACTGGCATGTTGACACATCAAACATCACAGAAGTTGAAGCAGTGCTTAGAAAATTCATGGCAGGGGGCAAAAAGAGTCATAAAGAAGAAAACGTTCATTCTAAACAGTACGAGAGTACATCCATTCTGAAAAGTATCTGCATTTTCATAATCTACAAACAGACCATGGGGACAAGATGGTCTAGAGGCAAGGAGCTCGCCTTTCGTGCCAAGGGTCCCGGGTTCGAAACGCGGGCTGTGCAGGCATGTTGGAAATTGGGATTTTTCTCATATTTTCGTGTCCCTGATCCTATTGGGGGATAGGATCGAGTACCTAGTCTTCTCGATTAAGGGCGAAACATTCGGAGGGCCCGTGTGCACGTTGCGCACCTTAAAGAAACCTTGGCAGTTGGAAATCGTAAAGGGTAGGCCGTACAGGTCGCTGCCCGGGCAAAATTAAAA
>OZ007570.1:10426966-10446966 GCA_963931925.1 Onchidella celtica
CTTACTGCCCCTTCTGACCTTTTAGCACCTAGAGACATTGTAAAATGCATTTCTGTATGATTGTTATTAAACAGTATGAATAGCGAATATAGGCCAAGCTGTGACCTACTAAACTGTGATTTTGGAGCGTAGATGAATGGAAAGTGCATGAACTTGAATAACTTAAACACTGGACATGCATGACCTGGTAGGCTCACATATGATCAGTGGAAGGGAGAGGCATGACCATAGTCTAGATGACTGCTATGACCAGCCTAGCTGAAAGAATGGTCACTACCCTGTGCCCGTATTCGTACACGCTTGGCTAAAACAATATTTCATTGTCACTAATGACAGCACCGAGGGCTCGAGGTAGATCTATCTTGTAATCCTTGAACCAACTGGCAGGTTAGCCCACCATCTTCATCTTATTCTGCACTGCACACACAACAACTCTATCAGAGCTCATTCCTGAGCAATATTTAAATGGGGAAATGAGGGGAAGAACTATAATGAAGCGCAGCGGGTGAAATAATGTTGCAGCAGTGTATGCTTGTGGTGTTTTTTTAAGGCCTGGCGCGCACTATCTCATTTCGCCTGCTGCACGGCGTGCAAACGCAGATTTTTGCTTGCTTGGCAAAGAGTTTACCGTGCTGCACGCCACGCGAAAGATTGCTTGCATTGAACGGGTGGTTAATTTTAGCATTGTGCGCGCCGGGTCTTAGGCCGAGTGAACACACGCTCGATTCTCTCAGTAAATAAGCATTTTATTCTCAAACGGCGCTCAATCATTTCATGAAGGATGCGTGTGAAACCTCATTATAATAGTATGGTGTGATCTGCACTGTTCTCCGTCATTATTTCTGTCATCACTAGGCACCACTAGATGAAACTGTTCGTTGCATCGCCATCGCAGATGGCTTAAATAAAGCCGCCATTATTCCCGACCAGAAAGGCGATAACGCAAATACATTAAGTTACCGCAAAGGGTTTGCCTGTCGTTAATTTTGAGGCCGACAACGCAAATAGGTAAAACTAACATACTAATTGCGAATACCATTTTTTCAATTTTTTGCGTTAACACCGGTTAATGCATTTACTTGAATTAACGTACGGATTATGAATACGACCACATGTTCTTTAGTTGTTTCAGTATTCAGATAAAGGGCTTCGGCATCCATAAAACACATGTATCTCCCAAAGTTTCGGAGTTCAAAAAACGTACTTTTAGCTCTGGGGCCTTTAGTTAATCTAACAGAAGAGAGAGTAGACTTAAAATGCTGTCGATCTAACCTCATCTTCATTGTGAACAGGAACAATTTGCAATTTATTCCTGCATGAAATACAGCAAAAATGATGACGTATAGTCATAAAAAGTTTCATCCGGACATTTTGATACATTCCTCTGATACCTAAGGATCCTGTGATGAACTCTCTGCTGCCAGAAGTGTGAGGAAAACAAAACAAAATTGTACATTTCTATCCTTGCCAGTAGCTGCCTTTGTATGTTTGTGAACGTTTTCCGACACTCCAAACACTTTCCATAACCAAGCAGAGCAGGTAGTAAAATCCCTGACCAGAAAATGCGTGTGGCCTGAATACTGTGTGCGGAGCGTATTCCCCTGGGTGCACGAACAAGCAGAATGTGTAACCATCGTATTTTAACGTATCTCTACATTCTCAGGTAAAGAAAAAATATAATGGGACAAAATGGGAAGCGCTCTAGGAAAATTGTCCACATTGCCTTTTTTTTTTTTCCAAAACTGAGTAAAGAGTATACTGTGGAAGTATAAACTGTCCTGAGAAGATTGTACTTTATTTCATGTAAAAATGTTGAAATCGACCAAATTATGGCTATTTCAAGTTAGCAAGATAGAAAAGGTCATTTTTGAAAGAAAAAAAATACTCGTTTGAAGACTTATTAATTCAAATAGACCACTAGAATGGGTCAGCAAAATGGAGGGAAAAAAACATATATTTGGGCTCAGTTCATTAAAATTCTTTTGCCCAGGCATAAAGAAATGATTAAGGAATCTATTTATACAGAAAACTGATCATAGGTCGGGGAAGTCCCTAGCCACCTATTTTTTGGCTCTATCTCGAAAGTGCCGAGCGCGACATGTGGACCACTTCCCTAAAGCACAGCACAAGTGTAGAGGGCGAAAATAAAGGTGCAGCGGTGCCCACAAGGGGCATTTTGTGTCTTCGGTGAACACACAGAAGTGAGAGCCATTTTTTATGGAATGAATGGCGTTCATCCGTTTTGTGAAATGTAAATAAGAAGAGTTCCTCAAAATGCATCCTGTCTCATGCAGTCGTTGGGGACCAAAAATTGGCCGCCATCAACTCGTTGGTTTCAACGATCAGCATGCCGTAGTCCTTACTCATATGTTGCATTCAATCATCTGGATCGCCTGAAGCTTATCGACATCTGTTGCCTGAATTTAAGCCGCGCCCCTTTCGCCTTCCCCCCGCCCGTCTCCCAGATACTATAGGCAAATAAATATAATAACAATATTTAGAAGTCAACAAAATGACTCCTCTGTTCATGGACTAACCACTATTGTGATCGACAGCTTGACGTTGCCCAGATTTTTAAAGCGAGGGCAAAATCTAAATTGCGTGTTAGATTCTGATAGTGGACAGAGTTCGTGAGGCTGTAAGCATGCAGTTGACGTTACTTGTGTGTGTCTTCTCTTTGTTTGTAGGACTTGCCGTCTCAAGATCAAGGGTCAAACATGTACTTGGTGAGTAGTAATTGATAGTGTGAAGAATTGATAGAGGTGTGGCAGGCTAACTGATAGATGGATACACAGACAGAGGGATAGACAGGGAGGTAGACAACACACAGTCAGCAGACAGGAAGAACCACACAGTCAGCAGGCAGATAGATAGACACATAAACAGATTTAGTTAAGATTAGATTTAGATTAAGATAAGATAAGATCAGATCAGATCAGATCAGATCAGATAAAATAAGATAAAATAAGATAAGATAAGATAAGATAGATAGACAGACAGATAGATAAATAGATAGATCGATAGATAGACACACATGCAGACAGACAAACAGACAGACAGACAGAAAGATAGGTAGATAGATTGATGGACGGATGGATGGATGGACGGACGGACGGATGGAGAGACAGATAGATAGATAGATACACAAACGATCTAACAGACAGACAACAGACAGAGGCACAGACAGACAGACCGGCAGACAAACAGATAAACAGACATTAAATTTTTTTAGCACAAATTCGATAGCTCCTGACCAGGAGCTGATAATTATGCCTTCAGCTTGAAGGTAACATTTGTGAGCCGAGAGATTGTTCATAGTCAGCAGATGTCTGTACCCGACCTTCATAAATATGGCCCTAATCTAACATGCACATTATCATAACTATGATCATTTGTTATTATTATGATAAGTAGCAGTTGTAATGGCAGTAGTAGAAGTAGTACATATAGTAGTAGTAGTTTGCAATAGTTGCAGCGGTGGCAGTAATAGACTTGTAGTGATAGTAGTACTAGTTACAATAGTAGCAGTGGTAAGAGTAGTTGTAGTGATGGTAGTAGAAATTACCATAGGAGCAGTGGTAAGAGTACTTGTAGTGATAGTAGTAGTAGTGACAGTTGTATTATTATTAGCAGTAGTAGCAATAGCAGAAGTACTAATAGTGATTTTGGTAGTAGTAGTAGCGGAAGTGCATGTTGTAGGATGAGTAGCAGTACAGTAGCATCATCGTCATGATCACCATCACCACGCATAACCATAATCATCATAACTTATGTTATTGTTGATGATTTTCTACCTATCTGGTTACACTTTATGAGTAGTATAAGACGCGTGTATTTCTACTGTTGCCAGTAGCTGCCTTTGTATGTTTATGAACGTTTTCTGACATTCTAAGCACTTTCCATAACCAAGCAGAGTAGGTGGTAAAATTACTGTCATTCTTTCTCACTGACTGGAAGGTGCATGTCCCCCACCTCCCCCGTGTCCGCCCCTTGCTGAAGGCTGCACACATGGGGTTGAGACAGACGAAAATGGATGTATCACTGAATGTACTTCTGAATGTTTGTGTGGGCCGAACCCTCCCTGCCCATACTGTGACTTCGGTCCGACCGTCTACCGTGAGGATGACAATGGCTGCAAGATAGCATGCGAGTGCAAGTGTGGGCCGATTCCTCCCTGCACGCCACCTCCACCTGGTTGCGATGGCGGGTTTGTGAGGGACGCTGATGGCTGCATCACGGGATGTACCCACCACTGCCCAGTGACCTGTCCTCCACCGCCCCCATGCCAACCACCTCCCCCTGGTTGCGATGGCGGGTTAGTGAGGGACGCTGATGGCTGCATCACGGGATGTACCCACCACTGCCCAGTGACCTGTCCTCCACTGCCCCCATGCCAACCACCTCCACCTGGTTGCGATGGCGGGTTTGTGAGGGACGCTAATGGTTGTATCACGGGATGTATCCACCACTGCCCAGTGACCTGTCCTCCACCGCCCCCATGCCCGCCCCTTACCTACAGCTGCAACCATATATATGCGACAGACGAAAACGGGTGTGTCATTGCCTGCACTTCCCAGTGCTTGTGTGATCCGCCACCCCCCTGCCCATCCTGTCCCTTCGGTGATCCCATCTACCAGGAAGATGAAAATGGCTGCAAGATATCCTGCGACTGCGAATGTCCCCCGCTTCCCCCTTGCCAGGAACCGCCCCCTGGTTGCGACAGCCAGTTCATCAAGGACGAAAATGGCTGTGTCGTGGGCTGTGAGCATATCTGTCCGTGAAAACTTATACCATAAACTCCCATGGTTACAATTCAATGTCTGCATTTAAAATTTAGAAAAAAAAAATTAATAATGGACTCACAACATTAGAAAAAATTACTGCAGATTATGCACACACACACACAAAAAAAAAGAATTGTGCATATTTTGATTTCAACATAACGAAAGATCAATTATGAAAAGTGATATTACCATGTTACAATTAACTAAAACCAGAGAGTAGAGATGTATAGAGAGGGTTCACTTCCGCCAAATCGCGAAACTAGGTCGCTGCGGTAAACAAGAAATTGAAGAATTGAAAGAGACTGTCTTCACCAAAGATGGTGTGCATATCTGTTTACTGTGGTTTGTTCATATTTTTGGGCTGATTGAAACTATTTCGAGGGTAGGGTTCCAAACTGTCGTATCGGAAAATGGCTACTTTTCAGGAGTCCGAAAAAAACTGATTCATTTTTAAACGGTTAGAGATAAAGGTGTGATTTTTTGCATGTGAGCTTTAAAATACAAAGCGAGTAAATGTTCATGGTTCATTTTTGGCTGTTAAGTACGGAATTCATGCACTAAGAGTTACGATTAATTGTAAAGTCGAATCTTGAAGCCAAACTGTCGTAATATTAGTTACGACAGTTTGAATGCCAAGTTTTAAATCAGCCGTTTGTAAGCTCCTACACCCGGTGGAAATGCACAAACGGATATTGTTTACCGGAGCGACCTACTTTCCACTCCATGCTAACAGTGGTTTGGCAGAGCCTCTCGTGTCTCGCAGCGCAAATCGACCAATAGTGAAACCTCTCTCAATATAATCTATACTCTCTGCTACAAAAGAAAACTTACACCAATCAGCGTAACACAATGGGCGCATTATGAATCTTGATCTTGTATTGCTGTTTACACTAAATAAAATCCTACATTTTAAGAAGCGCAAGAGAGTTATCTGTGGCGTTATTGAATGTCTTTTCTAGACGTGTGAGGTTGTCCTCCGAGTTTTTGTTCTGTGTCATTCATATGTCATGGTAAATGTGTATGTGGCGGGAGAAACCGTTGTATGTTTCCAAAGTGATCTACGTGTACTTTCCCGTTTTTGGTAGTAAGTCTTTCACTATGTTATAGCTTGGCAAATACCTTTTTTTCCCCCACTAATAACCCACAAGACTGACTAATTCAACACCTTTTTGCGTCCATCTTTACGGCATATTGTGCGCGACTAGCTACGCTATTCTCTCGGAATGACACGAAGTGTTTAACGGCTTGCTAATCCTACTCACACTCAACCCAAAATGCTATCAAAGAAAAGCGTGCCTATGTGGGCGATGAAATAGCTTTCGCTGGATTCTCTTTTGCCACAATGTCAATAATGTATTTTCATTACCTTTCAATTTAATCGCCCAGCTCTTTTCTCGAAAGGCCTATCGATCAAAAGAGAGTGTCATAAAACGGGCCACAGTTGGTGTTTTGTTATATTTTCAAAGTCATTGATTCTAACTAATGCTAAATATTGGTGTTCTCAAACAACAATAAAAAATGATGACAAACGTTGACTCCATAATCGTTCATTCTTAAAGTGCACGACTGGGCTTCTCTATTTGGGCGTGAATCTTTGACATACAATTATTACAATTACGAATTTGTGAGACACGTGAAATAAATCGAGATCTGTGGTTTGAAAAAAAAAAATGTTAATATATCAGTGAAGTTCTTTTATTGTTGTTATTATTTGCCCTTTCTGTGACAAGCTGAGGTCATCCATGCATCTATCTGTCCATCTATTTATCTATCCATCCATCTATCCATCCATCTATCCATCCATCTGTCTATCTATCTATCCACTCAAATATCCATGTCTATCTCTCTATCCATCCATCCATCTATCCATCCATCTGTCTATCTATCTATCTATCTATCTATCTGTCTATCTATCTATCTATCTATCTATCTCTCTATCTATCTATCTATCTATCTATCTATCTATCTATCTATCTATCTATCTATCTATCTATCTATCTATCTATCTATCTATCCATCCATCTATCCATCCATCTATCCATCCGACTATCTATTTACCTGTCCATCCATCTATCCATCCATCTGTCTATCGATCTATCTATCGATCCATCTGTCTTTCTATCTATCCATCTATCCGTCTGTCCGTCCGTCCGTCCGTCCGTCCGTCCGTCCGTCCGTCCGACATCATCATCATCATATCTGTCTATCTAATCGTCTCTTCTCGTCTCGTCTATCTAATCGATCGAGCCACCCATCCATCCATCCATCCATCCGTTCATCCATCCGTCCATTCATCCATCCGCCTATCTATCCATCCATCCGTCCATCCATCCGTCCATTCATCGATCCGCCTATCTATCCATCCATCCGTCCTTACATCCATTCAATCTGTCCGTCTGTCTGTCTCACTATCAAACTACCTAATTTGCACGCCCGGCTGTGGACTGACTCGGTGTATGTGTGTTTGTGTGTGGAGGTGTTTGTGTGTGTGGGTGTGGATGGCGAGTGAGTATTCCCACGATGAGTACACTATCTCAGTGTTCGTGTTTGCTTGAAAGAAAATATCTGCAATTTTTCACAGCCAAAAAAAATTAGTAACATAGTATATACATGAGATTCACGTTTGTACGGATTACCTGGATGACCACGGGTACTGGTCACATGACTGGGATGAACAGTTGTAAAGTGACAGTGGGCGTCACCGAGTTCTTCTCCATTTGTCATTCCATCTAAATCAGAGTCCTTCAGACACAGTTCTCTCCTCCACTGGTGAGAAGCAGCTGCAAAGTCCTGTAAGCCGAGCAGAGATGGAGAATTGCGTCTATTGCAAGATGTAAGTATCAAATTATGTAGTTCATCAGCCGTACTTCATTGAACTGTCTCTATGGATGCTCAAGAAATAGATAGATATACATGTAAGAACAGACAATCATTAAATGGATGGTGGGCAAACTGGCGAAGGAGGTGGACAGGTAAGTGGATGGACAGGTAAGTGGGTGGACAGGTAAGTGGATGGATAGGTAAGTGGGTGGACAGGTAAGTGGATGGATAGGTAAGTGGTTGGACAGGTAAGTCGATGGAAAGGTAAGTGGATGGATAGGTAAGTGGATGGATAGGTAAGTGGATGGATAGGTAAGTGGATGGATAGGTAAGTCGGTGGACAAGTAAGTGGGTGGACAGGTAAGTGAATGGACAGGTATGTGGATGAATAGGTAAGTGGGTGGACAGGTAAGTGGATGGACAGGTAAGTGGATGGATAGGTAAGTGGGTGGACAGGTAAGTGGATGGACAGGTAAGTGGATGGATAGGTAAGTGGGTGGACAAGTAAGTGGATGGACAGGTAAGTAGATGGATAGGTAAGTGGATGGACAGGTAAGTGGATGGATAGGTAAGTGGATGGATAGGTAAGTGGGTGGACAGGTAAGTGGATGGACAGATAAGTGGGTGGACAGGTAAGTGGATGGACAGGTAAGTGGATGGACAGGTAAGTGGATGAACAGGTAAGTGGATGGACAGGTAAGTAGATGGCAGGTAAGTGGATGGATAAGTAAGTGGGTGGACAGATAGGTGGATGGACCAGTAAGTGGATGTGCAGGTAAGTGGATGGACAGATAAGTGGATGGACAGGTAGGTGGGTGGACAGGTAAGTGGATGCTCAAGTAAGTGGATGGACAGGTAAGTGGATGGACAGGTAAGTGGGTGGACAGGTAAGTGGATGGACGGGTAAGTGGATTAACAGGTAAGTGGGTGGACAGGTAAGTATATGGCAGGTTAGTGGATGGATAAGTATGTGGGTGGACAGATAGGTGGATGGGCAAATGAGTGGATGGACAGGTAAGTGGATGGACAAGTAGGTGGGTGACAGATAAGTGGATGGACCAGTAAGTGGATGTACAGGTAAGTGGATGGACAGGTAAGTGGGTGGACAAGTAAGTGGATGGACAGGTAAGTGAGTAGACAAGTAAGTGGATGGACAGGTAAGTGGATGCACAGGTAAGTGAGTAGACAAGTAAGTGTGTAGCGTCCCACTAGTTGAACGATCGATATTTTTCTTCCCCCTGCATGACGCGTCTCACTCGGCGACCCCCCCCCCCTCTCGCCAGCAAGGCCGGTATTTCCCTTTGATGTCGATGTATGGCTTGTTTGTCTCACTGTAGAAAATCTAGAAGCGTCTGAAAGATACTGCAGTGTCCGAGATTACGCTAGGTTGACCTTGAGTGATGTAATGCTGTGACGTGTCTGTGTACGATTGGGTGGCCTGTATGTGTCCCGAACGATCTAGGTCTGTCTCGTGCTTATGGGGCGGTAAAGCCGCTTCCTGAACGTTCCTGGACAGAATATATATAAGGAGGGCCAGGCGAGCGGTAGGTGTGCAAATCGTGGGTGAAAATCGTAAGGTGCAAATCGTAGGTGTGTACATCCAGTTGTAGTAGAAGTGTAGTGCCTTCCCTGATAGGTGTAAGTAACTTGTGGATATCAGCTCGTGTTTACAGTTATTAAAGTTAGTATTAATTGTTCATCGGATCCTGTTATTTATTTCTACAACAGTTCGAGACAGTTTCGTTTTTTAAGGGGTAGACGATCAGTTCATCTGACTCTCCCCATCATAACGTGCTGAAATTTGCATCAACTGTTACATATTGGGGGCTCGTCCGAGATCCGATTAGATCAGAACAGATTCAATTCAGACCATCGAAGTGTTTCTAAAGTACAGTAAATTGTGTAAAGATCATCGAGGATATCCACAACATGTCAGAGGCTATTGGAAGGCTTGGCCAGGAAGCAGACGCCTTGGAGCTCACTGGGAAGGAGAGACAGGACTACATCCGTGAAGGCCTAAGGGAGGAAAGAGAGAGGCAAGAGCGCATGGAGCAACTGAAGATAGAGGCTCAAGAGAAGGAGGCTCAACGACAGGCTCGGGAGAAGGAGGCGGAACGACAGGCTCAACGACAGCTGGAAATAGAAAAGATGAACCACGAGCTGGAGATGGAGAGGATCCGCCATCAGCGTGGAGGCGAGTCGACGCAGGGGACCAGCGACCACGCCAGTTCCAAGAGACCCAAGCTACCTGCATTTCAGGATGGGAAGGACGACCTTGATAGCTGGCTACTTCGTTTTGAGAGGTTTGCCGAGACAGCGGACTGGCCTAGATCCACCTGGACGACATCACTGTCTGCCCTGCTGACTGGGAGAGCTCTGGAGTGCTTCTGTCGATTGCCGATCGATGAGGCCAAGGACTACGACAAAGTCAAGGAAGCTTTGCAGAAGAGGTATAACCTGTCAGAGGACGGTTACAGACTCATGTTCAGACAAGGTAAGCCTGAAGATGGAGAAGATGTCGGGATGTTTCTTACTAGGATCAAGACTTACCTAGAGAGGTGGATAAAGCTATCAAAGACGGAGAAGACCTACGAAGGAGTGAGGGACCTGTTCGTTAGAGAGCAGTTTATGGATGTTTGCCCACCAGACCTTGCGACCCATGTGAGGGAGAGGAAGCCAAAGACGCTACAGGACGTCGCAGACTCAGCGGAGGCGTTCCTGGTAGCGAGGAACCGGACACTCAGAGGGAGCGCCAGACTGCAAAGCCGGCCAGTGCGACGGAGTCCCAACGGAGACAGAAGCCCACAGGTCTGCCATAGGTGCCAGAGGCCGGGACATAAGGCGACGGAGTGTCGTACCAAGATAAACGACAAAGGTGAGTTGAAATGTTACCTTTGTGGAAAGCCAGGCCACGTTCGGAGAATGTGTCCAGCCCAGAAGGATACGGGGCGAGGCAAGCCGAACAAGGCGGCGGCGGCCGTAATTATAGCGGCGGACGAGTCGTCGAGACAGGATGCGACGACGGCTGACACCAGCATCAACGTTCAAGCGGTAATGAAGGACGGGAAGCTCCAGTTAGCGGTGCCTGTTACGTGCGGAGGATGCAGTGACGGAAGGACCGTGGAGAAGCTGAAGTTACCAGTGATGAAGGGCTTGATTGGAAATCGAGCAGTAGACGTCCTAAGAGATACCGGCTGTGAAGGTGTAGTGGTGCGGCGATCACTGGTGGACGACGGACAGCTCACCGGTGGGAAGAAACTCATCGCGAGGATCGATAACTCCTTGCTAGCGGCGGAGGAAGCCATCATCGACGTGAGAACGCCTTACCTGACGGGCAGAGTGACGGCACTGTGTCTCCCGGAGACCATCTGCGACCTAGTAGTCGGGAACGTGGACGGAGCGAAGGACCCGTACGACCCTGATACTGAGGTGATGGTAGGAGCGGTGACCACGAGGGCCCAGGAGAAGAGGAAGGACCAGTCTACGTCGCTGAGGGTGCCGAGGGCAGAACGGCACGCGGGAGTGGATAGGAAGGAACTCATCCGACTCCAGGAAGAAGACGAAGACCTCAAGAAGTTGGGGCAGAAGAAAATTCCGACCAACAGAGGCAACAAGTCCGTACACTTCGAGAGACACGGAGGTGTACTGTACCGGATTTATAGGGACATAAGACAGGCTACGATTGCAAGACAAGTGGTACTACCCGAGAAACTGAGGGAGTATGTACTGAGCGTTGCCCATGATTCTATCGTCGGAGGACATCTCGGCGTGAAGAAGACGAAGGACAGGGTGATGAGCAGTTTTTACTGGCCTGGTATCGAAGGTGACGTCGCGAGATACTGCCGCTCATGTGACATCTGCCAGAGGACAGTGAACAAGGGAGCGACTCCTAAGGTGCATTTGCAGAGTATGCCAGTGGTAGACATCCCATTTAGGAGAGTGGCCGTGGACCTAGTAGGACCTATTGACCCCCCAAGTGAAGGCGGACATCGGTATATCCTGGTATACGTAGACTACGCTACTCGTTACCCTGAAGCTACCCCCTTGAAGAAGATTGACGCAGAGACAGTAGCAGAAGCCTTAGTAAATATCTACAGCCGTTTGGGTGTGCCCGAGGAGATCTTATCTGATCAAGGGACTCAATTCATGTCGGACGTCATGAAGGAAACGAACAGACTACTGGGAATTCGACAGTCGACCACCACAGTCTACCACCCTATGTGCAACGGGCTGGTGGAGCGATTTAATGGCACACTGAAGAAGACCTTGAGGCGACTGTGCGCGGAGCAACCTAAGCAGTGGCACCGATACATTAACCCGCTGCTCTTCGCGTATCGTGAAGTTCCCCAAGAATCGACAAAGTTCGCCCCATTCGAGTTACTGTATGGAAGAACGGTGAGAGGACCGATGCACATCTTGCGAAAATTATGGACCAAGGACGTAGAGGAGCCGGAGACAAAGACCAGTTACCAGTACGTCATGGAACTACGCGAGCGGCTGGAGGACACGTGGAAGTTAGCGACGGAAGAGCTCTCAAAGGCACAAGGCAGACAGAAAACCTACTACGACCGGAAGGCTCGAGAGAGGAAGTTCCGCCCTGGCGACGAAGTTTTAGTACTGTTGCCGACAAACGCCAACAAGCTCTTAGTCCAGTGGAAGGGACCATACAAGATAGTCTCGGTTGTCGGTGTCAACGACTACAAAGTCAAGATGGGTGTGAAAGAGAAGACATTGCACGCTAACCTTCTCAAGAGGTATGTCCCCAGGACTACACCAGCGACGACGCAAGCAGCGGCGGCGGCAATGGGACCGGCATCTGCCGTGACCGAGATGTGTGAGATGAACGACGGTAGGAGCGACACCACACCTGGAGATGTCGAAGCTATGATGGACGACGACGGTGATGGTGCTGGGACTGTGCTGGCAGAGGACGACGTGATGGACGAGAGTCAACCTGTAGAGTCAGCTGGCATGACAGTCATCGAGGACTGCGACCTGGAAGGCGACAACGGTGGAATGACGGAGGACCTTGCCGACCTAGGGAGCTGGGACCAGAAGGAAGGCTACGAAGATGTCCAATATGGAACGCAGCTGTCGCCGGAACAACGTCAACAACTCGGCGACGTAGTGAAGGAGTATCAACGCATCTTCACCAATCTCCCCGGATGCTGCCAGTTAGGCGAACATCGCATCGACCTGACATCAGAGGTACCTGTTCGGCAACGACCATATCCGGTGCCCTATGCTATGCGCGACTCCTTGAAGGAGGAGCTCAGTACCATGGAAAGGTTGGGCATCATACGCAGGAGCTCATCAGCTTATGCTTCACCGGTTGTTGTCGTCAAGAAGAAGGATGGATCCAATCGAGTCTGCATCGACTACAGGAGGCTGAACAAGATCACAGTGTTCGACCCTCATCCGACAGCAGCCCCATCGGAAGTGTTCCAGAGTCTGTCGAGAGGAAGAATATTCTCTCGGATCGACTTGAGCAAGGGATACTGGCAAGTGCGAGTCCTGGAACAAGACATTCCCAAGACAGCGTTCGTCACCATGGGCGAACATTACGAATTCACCCGGATGCCCTTCGGGATGATGAACTCAGGAGCTACACTGAACAGGATCGTGAAGCCATTGATCCAGGGACTGAACAATGTGACAGCGTATGTGGACGACCTGCTGATCCATACAGAGACATTCGACGAGCATGTGAAGGCTCTCAAAGAATTGCTGCAGAGGATGGACCAAGCTGGATTAACTGCAAGACCATCCAAGTGCCTGATTGGCACGTCTGAAGTGGACTTTGTTGGACACTCAGTGGGAAAGGGTATGATTGGTCTGTTAGAAGAAAATGTGTTTAAGGTGCGAGATGCACCCAGACCCACCACTAAGAAGGAAGTGAAAGCATTTTTAGGACTGGTGGGATATTACCAAGAATTTGTACCTAACTTTGCAGCGATTGCAGCACCACTGTCTGATTTGCTTAGAAAGGGTCAGCCCAATGTAGTTCAATGGGAAGAAGTGCAGGAGAAAGCGTACACTTCTTTGAAGAATGCCATTGTTTCCAAACCCGTGTTATGTTTGCCAGATTTTTCAAAAGAATTTGTTCTAGCAACTGATGCATCAGATCGCGGGTTGGGTGCTGCTCTTATGCAGGAATATGAGGGAAAGTTGTATCCTGTGGCATATGCCAGTCGTAAGCTATTGCCTCGTGAGACGAAATATTCAGTCTCAGAGCGAGAATGCCTAGCCATCGTTTGGGCCGTAAAGAAGTTTACTTTGTATTTGTATGGTAAGGAGTTTGTGCTCCAGACTGACCATAGGTCATTAGAGTATTTGAATTCTGCCAGATTTGACAGCCCAAAGCTATTACGATGGAGTCTATTTTTACAGTCATATAGATTCAGGATTAGGTATGTCAAGGGCAAGGAAAATGTCGGCGCCGACTTCCTAAGTAGAGTGTTTTGAATAGTACAAGTTCAGTGAGATGTATTGTAACCCAGAGTTTTGCCTGTTGGATATGTTTCTGGGATGACTGTATTGTACTGTAATGTATATCTGACTGAGTATTGAATTATTGGCCGGCAGAGAGCCACTATGTATTAGTCATATTTTGATGTTTTCATTATTTGTTACCAATGGGACAATGTAATTTTTGAAGACTGTAACCCAAATGGGAACTGCGAGCAAGCAGAGATTTTGGTACGTTGCATTGATGTAATTTACGAGTGGCCTAAGCTTGGGCAGTATCGGTATTGCTTTGTTATAATTTGTTTGATCTGATATGATGAAGTTTGACCCTGATCAGTGGTCGATATGTGTTGGTATTTTTGCCATTGTATCTATGACTTTATGCATTTGGTATGTAAGACAACCATTGTTATGTACAACGTTATGTGCTATGGTTCGTGCACGAAGTATTTTGTACTCGATGGCCATCGTTTCACCATGGTATGATTTTTAATAGTATCATTGACCATTGTTTCACCACAGTGGTGGTAGTGTACTGGTTATAATAGTAGGTCTACTGTTGACCATGGTTTTGTAATGGTACTGCAATGATATTGTAATGAGATTGTATTAGTGTTATAAGGATACTATGATTGTTGTATTGTACTTAGGATATTGGGAAGACACCTAGTACGTTATTAGCAATGTCTATTGTAAGATTGGAAATGATAAGTATTGTATGATAGTGTAGACGCTTTATGATGTAGATAGTTGAAGAATGTTCAACTTAAATTGGGGAGTTGTGTAGCGTCCCACTAGTTGAACGATCGATATTTTTCTTCCCCCTGCATGACGCGTCTCACTCGGCGACCCCCCCCCCCCCCTCTCGCCAGCAAGGCCGGTATTTCCCTTTGATGTCGATGTATGGCTTGTTTGTCTCACTGTAGAAAATCTAGAAGCGTCTGAAAGATACTGCAGTGTCCGAGATTACGCTAGGTTGACCTTGAGTGATGTAATGCTGTGACGTGTCTGTGTACGATTGGGTGGCCTGTATGTGTCCCGAACGATCTAGGTCTGTCTCGTGCTTATGGGGCGGTAAAGCCGCTTCCTGAACGTTCCTGGACAGAATATATATAAGGAGGGCCAGGCGAGCGGTAGGTGTGCAAATCGTGGGTGAAAATCGTAAGGTGCAAATCGTAGGTGTGTACATCCAGTTGTAGTAGAAGTGTAGTGCCTTCCCTGATAGGTGTAAGTAACTTGTGGATATCAGCTCGTGTTTACAGTTATTAAAGTTAGTATTAATTGTTCATCGGATCCTGTTATTTATTTCTACAACAGTTCGAGACAGTTTCGTTTTTTAAGGGGTAGACGATCAGTTCATCTGACTCTCCCCATCATAACGTGCTGAAATTTGCATCAACTGTTACAAAGTGGATGGACCAGTAAGTGGATGTACAGGTAAGTGGATGGACAGGTAAGTGGGTGGACAAGTAAGTGGATGGACAGGTAAGTGAGTAGACAAGTAAGTGGATGGACAGGTAAGTGGATGCACAGGTAAGTGGATGGACAGATAAGTGGGTGGACAAGTAAGTGGATGGACAGGTAAGTGAGTAGACAAGTAAGTGGATGGACAGGTAAGTGAGTGGACAAGTAAGTGGGTAGACAAGTAAGTGGGTGGACAGGTAAGTGGGTGGACAGGTAAGTGGGTTGACAAGTAAGTGGGTGGACAGGTAAGTGGATGAACTGGTAAGTGGGTAGACAAGTAAGTGGGTGGACAGGTAAGTGGATGGACAGGTAAGTGGGTAGACAAGTAAGTGGATGGACAGGTAAGTGGGTAGACAAGTAAGTGGGTGGACAGGTAAGTGGATGGACAGGTAAGTGGGTGGACAGGTAAGTGGGTAGACAAGTAAGTGGGTGAACAGGTTAAGTGCAGTCCGAACATAAAAAAAAAAAAACATTATGCACTGAACAGATGAAAATTACAGATCTACTGATCTACCCATAAAAACAGATTCCCGTGGAGTCCGCAGTCAGCTGCAAGTTCTCTGCCTAGCCGCTTGATTTATTTTTTGTACTCACGTTACCGAATTCAGGTAGCAAAGCCTCGCTTAAGAAATAGGCCTAATACAAAAACGATATCATAACATGCAAAGGAAAAGGGCAGGCACAAACTACACACTGAACATAATAAGCAGCACGTACTTAAAATGAAGGTGATGGTTAGTCAACGGAATGAAGGACCGCATCGTTCAGTAATGTGTGATTCCAGCTACAGCAAAAGTTTACAATTACACAACAAAATACATGAAATGGTACTAAGAACAGTAATAAGAACCAACTGTGGAACATCAGCACAAACAATAGATATTTGAAACAGGTATAACACCACAAGAGTTGGGAAGAACACAAGCATGGCTAAATTACTATGCAACATGTCTGAGAAACAAATCGTGATCAACAGAAATTTCAGAAACTGAGACTTCGAATTTTATACTGTGTTACACGTTGTCAAAATTGTGTCTTCTTCGACTTCAAAGGGAGGGGGGGTGGGGGGGGGGGGGTTCGGTCCTGAAATCGAGTTTTGGGCTCAAAATATCGATTCTTGCTTTTGTCGATTTTCGGAAGGTCAAGTTCAACCATTTCTATTTACGTTTTTGATGCTCATTTGCCCTAACTAAGCCTTTTCCATAAAAAAAATATAAAAAAACAAGACTTTCATGGGAGAGGGTCGAGTAAAATATTCGCTCCCAATCGAAGAAAATACGCTATAATTGCCAGTTCATTAGACACAATGAAACACCATTTCTGGCTGATTTGTGGTATGGGGACCCTATATTGGAATCTCCCACTTGTATGAATGACCCAGAACAGGCAGGAATGTATTGAGACATTTGATAAACATTCCGACACTTTTTACAGCCAGAAAACCTTTGCAAGTTTTCAAACTCGTTTTTCTCAAAACTTACTTTTTTTTACGTTAATTTCCTAACTACTTTTTTATATTTTGTTGAATTTCAATGAAAATTGCACTATAGCATCTTTATGTTGTGTACTAAAAAGATTAATAGCCACGTTTGAGTATCTTTTATAGTTTATGAGAAATCTATCATTTTTGTGGTGAAAAATCAAGAAAAATGCTTACACGCTATATACAATTTTCAGACTTTCTTAGAAAAACATCTATCAAAGATATCCAAATGAAAATCCTAAAATATTTTTATTATGTGTTGAAATATAAGCATACCAAATTTCAAGATCATTTATTGAAAAATGACGGAGCCTATAGGTTTTAAAAATAGCTGTTTACATTTCGGCAAAATTCAAGATAAGATTGGGCGTTACCATGGCAACCAATGAGTCCAGGTTGTTTTTTTGATACTTTTCTCCCCTAATTTGGAAATGCTGAATTCGAATATGGAAGTTAAAATTGCCTACTCTGTGTTGTTTAGAATATCACTCTCAGGATCCCCCCTCCCCCCCCCCCCCCTTTAACCAACGCCGAATTAATTTTCTTAATCTTAGAACAGAAAACACATGTCTGTGTGTCTCTTTGTTGGTTTGTTACTGTGGCTTGACGGGGGCTGTAACCTGGTCCATAGAGGATAACCTGACATTGATGGATCTGTCAACATGTCTTCTGTCCTTTTCTTTGTCTTATCTTTTTTGTTCTTCAAGAGTGAGCAAGAATAAACCATCTGATCTGAATTACTCATATGCAAGCACTTGACAACTTGTTGAATATCTTTCATTAAATAATATGCATTCAAGAAAGGAGCGAGTGCTGGAATTTTGCGAATGGGATCCGGAATAATATTATGCAACAGGTAAAGTATATATATATATATATATATGTTTATGTCTGTCTATATCTACATCTATCTATCTATCAATCTATCTATCTATCTGTGTGTGTGTGTGTGTGTGTGTGTAAGAGTTTGTTAAAGCGCCCAGAGCTTGTCATCGACGGGGTTGGGCGCTATATAAATGCAATATATTATTATTATTATTATTATTATCTACACTCGAGCCAAAAAGTTAAGCAACCTTCACTAACAAGATTTGTGAACTCTTGCCATTCAATTATTTACTTTTTTGTTTTTGTATAAAAGAAAATTTTGTTTAAGTCATTAAGCCCCATTTTTGGGGTGGGTAAAATGAAATTGAATGTGATTTCAGACTTACATAACAATAAATTGATTCCAATGAACGTGTTTGAATTAATTGAAAAATAAAGTTGTCAGTTCTGAGCATAACCCAGGGTTGCTTAACTTTTTGGCTCGAGTGTATCTATCTATCTATCTATCTATCTATCTATCTATCTATCTATCTATCTATCTATCTATCTATCTATCTATCTATCTATCTATCTATCTATCTATCTATCTATCTATCTATCTATCTATCTATCTGTTTGTTTGCCTGTCTGTCTGTCTGTCTATTTTTTCGTGAAGAATAAAAAGATACGAACAAGAATAAACGGCACAAACAAAGGAAATGGAGACAAAACGAAACAAATTAATAATTATGATATTTGATATTTGGCAGATACTTCTGTTCGATAAACGTTTATGAAAGATGACTTTGACATCGAAACAAAACAATAAAAACTGGGGCAGCAATAATCAGCCTATGGCCTTAGGAGCGGCAATGTTTTGTTAATGGCTGGCCAGAGCTGTGTATGGAATGCCATCTAGTGATTGAGTTTGGTCTAAACAATTTTATGAAACCTCCGAAATAGTTCGTGTAAGTCGTGTTCAACAAACGCCAGAACTGGGAACCTGAGCATTTGAAAACGGCATTTATGATGGTGTCAGTTAGCGTAGTCGCACACTTATGACTTTGTGAGTTGCAGCAGTGTTGTAGACGGGTCCTATTTTTTGGAAGTATAGAGGAATGAATGGAAGTCCGCACACATGGGACATTGGGCTCATTGCACAGTCAACGGAAACGTGAAACTAAGACAAGACAGCAACATGTCGCTATGGTGCAAGATTCCCGTAACTAACATTTTTGGCTAAAATCACTTTTTTCATTCTTTGGGTCTGAAAATCAATGGCACACCTTGAGTCAAAAGCTCATGGCTCAATTCCTAAAAATAACAATATTGCAATAATCAAGTCCATTGTCTCTAGAATTTGCTGGCGGCAATACGCCAAAGAACATCAGACGGGTGTTTTGCAGCATAGCCACGAATTGTGTGCTCCTAGCCTGAGAGTTTAAAAGAGGACACACAAAGACAAACTGATTCGAACAAAATGAGTATGTAATAGAATTGACGCTTTGAAGTCAGTCATTTTTAACGCTGGTGGAATGTTTCGAGTATCCAAAGCAGTCTGGATGTAAATAATGTAGATCATGTTCGGTGTGGTTTAATCGGTGGTCTCTGCAAATAGGACGATAAATACTGGAATGGCTGCTGTGTTAATGACTCAAATCACTAAAACAATGTGAAAATATTGTGTATGCTATAAAAGGTATTCTAATCGTTGCATTGTAACATGCAGTCGCCAACACCCGCGAATTTAAATAGTTGTGCATCTCAACTTCTGGGTATAGGAAGACACGAAAGAAGGGTCTATCGAAGAAGAGCCCACAGAAAGTATACGAGAAATAATTATTATACATACAGCTTGAGCTGGTCCTCGTGTTAATGAAGGGGCCAGGTACAAGCGGAATGGATGAAGAAAACGAATAAATGAAGTATCTAAACACGGTGTGTAAATTTATTACTTTTGATTTCCGCTTTCTCTCAGATGATCCGGTAGTTGTGTGGTTACCGCTTTGCACACGCTTCTAGACATTCTGTGCATATCTATGGGTGTCGTCCATTTCTACGCATGTCTAAGGGCGTTGTCCGTTTTCATGCCGGGCACAGTGCTAGTGTTGGGCATAAGGCTCATTCCCTACATTTATTTTATCTCTGTGCAAATCTTTGTAAAACTGTAAAGC
>OZ007570.1:10449466-10451966 GCA_963931925.1 Onchidella celtica
TTTCTCTCTCTCTCTTTCTCTCTCTCTCTCCTTTTCATAATGTTTATATACCACAAAATGACTCTTGAATGGGTAAATAATTATGTGAGTAATTAAGTGAAATTCCAGGGTATTTTTCATACAAACTCGCCATGTAACATTATATGTTATCTAAGAAACCTAAATTTGTGAATAACAAAAACAAACAACTTCCTGAATTATGACGTTCAGTGCTGCATCTCACGTCATCATTTATTGCAGTTGAACTGCTTCACTGAAGTACTGCAAGTTGTACATTGCAGTGTGGTGCTTAATCCAATTATATAAATGAATATTCCAAATTGATCCAGCAATCATGACGGACAAGTGAAGGTCTGGGTAGAGCAGGCGACTCCCCCTACAGGCTCACAGATTCCTGGAATGAAAATCATTGTCGGTTTTAGCAATACCTTTGTCTTGGCTATTTAAAACGAAATGATTAGTTTATATCATAAACTCGCGAAGCTTTCCTGGACTGTACTGAAATAACACTCACTCAGTCGACAGCCATTTATTATAATTCTAGTGTTGTTACCACAAACGAGTAATTGTTATGAATATTGTAGCTTCTTCAGGGTTTGAAGCTTTTAGTATTTATGCTTCTATCTACCGCAGTTCAGGGGGGAAAAAATGCTTCCATTTAGAGGATTGGGACTATGGAAGTTATATAAAATTGCCCACAATTATACGAATTGTGGTAACGCACGGTGAAAGTTAAGCTCCTATAAAGTACTTTTATTCAGCGTCAGTCTTTACGACCACGGTATACACTGATTCAGCAAAATAAAAAGCACTGATAGCCGTTTTGATTCTTTAATATGTGATAAAAAAAAAACAGTAATGATTATAAGAGAGAGAGAAAGCGAGAGAGAGAGAGAGAGAGAGAGAGCTACTCCCTCCCCACCATCAATTTCCCAGCAAACATACTGCGGTATATGGATAGTCATTGCCCGGTCGCACTGAAATTCGTGTTCAGAGATCATGGAATTATTGCCTCTGTTGTAATATTAGAGTTCTTACACGTGGGAGGAATTACAACATAACGTAGGAAAGCAGACAGACAGACAGATGAGGTAGGCGAGGAGACAGTCAGACATTTGAAGTAGGTGAGGAAACAGACAGACGGGTAATGTTGGTGAACAGACAGACATTTGAAGTAGGTGAGCAAACAGACAGACATTTGAAGTAGGTGCGGAGATCAGAAATAATGTTATGATCTGGAGGTGACCAGAATATGGAGAGTAGGGGCAGATAAACGCATTAATTTATTTCACCTGGGTGAGCTAATGGCATGGTTAGCTCCCCTGGATCATCCATAGTGAAGCCACATCCAGCGTCTCCCAGCTCCTGTCCATTGGTCAAACCATCATTGTCCGAGTCCATCTCGCATAGATCAATTGTCCACTGGTGACCAGCAGCAGCAAAATCCTGCACAAGATCAAGAAAGATGGAGTCTAGAATAAATTTTGATATTCAGTATTGATATTTCTACGCGGTTCTTGATTCACTGCTGTGTGGGAAAGTAGATATGTGTCTCAGTTCTGTTGTGTCTTCAGCTCCAGAGAATTATTTATTTTGTTATCTGAATAATAATCTCTTAGTCTTACCTCCCCCTCTCGTTCTCTCCCTCCCCCCCCCCCACCCCTGTACCAAACTAAGCCCACCAACCCATTAACTCAGCCCCGCACCACCCAGGCACGTATCATCTTTTAGATTTATACACAGAGACAGACAGACAGACAGACAGACAGACATCTAGGGAGAGAGAGAGAGACAGGTACAGAGGTAAACACAGAGAGAGTCAGGGTAAGAACGAAAGAAAGAGAGAACAAGAGACAGAGAGATGGGGGGGGGGAGAGGCAGTAAATGGACATGGGGGAATAATTATCTCTGTTATCGATCCACGTATCCTAGAATTATGAACTCTGATCTCCCTTGCAGCTAGAACAAAGAGATCATGAACTCACGTAGAAATTTGATCTGTAAGTTGAGGCAACAGGCGTGACAGCTCTATGTGTAAGTGTACACTGCTGGTACACGGGTACAGTCAGTGGCGTAGCGTGGGTTGCCTGCGCCTGCATTGCACCCCTTTACCCGTGCGCTGTTAGTACGTAGTCACGTTTATTTACCCCCGCCGTGATGGAAAAACCATGTAGGATGTTCGAACGCTGGGAGAAGTTCTGTGAGCTTTGTTTTTTTATTTATTAATTTTGTTATGTCTCATTTATTATTTCTTTTTCATTTGAAATTTGCCCCCCCCCCCCAAAGAATTTGGCTCCTGGGGGAAACCGCTCCTCCGCCCCCCCCCCCCCATGCCGCGCTACGCCACTGAGTACAATGACTCGGTGTTACACATTCTGACTGCAGTGCTCGGTAGACAGTGTTGTTGTTGCTAACTTGCTACACGCGAATTACACAGACTAGGAACGGAGACAAACATGTACATAATCAGGAATTTACCTAGTTGAGACATTCGGCCTTT